>VDFB02360833.1:0-142684 GCA_007258455.2 Sequoia sempervirens | reverse complement strand
ACAATTGTAATGTGTTTGGATTAAGATTTTAATTAGTTTATTAAAAAGTATTAATATTTTATAAAGTGGAGGGGATCACCACCTATACTTAGAATTTGCTTGAAATATGGTTCATCTAAAGAATCACATCATTTATTCAAGTACATGTGATTTCTTTATATATGTCTCAAGTTTTCTATTTGTTTGGGGGCGTTTGAGGGAGATTAAAATGAGAAGTGAATGTTATATGCTTGCAAATGTATCATGGTAATTTTTTAACAAATATTTTTATCAAGTTCAATTTTAAAATGTTCACAAATATTTTCATCATGTTCAATTTTAAAATGTTTCTCAAATTAAAAGTGCATGAGAGACCCATTTTAGATGGAAGAAAGATCGCATGTAAACGAGTAATGCTAGGTTGTGGTAAAGTGGGTTTAATTTTGACATAGGTCCATAACAAGGGTGTGAGAACATCATTCAAATGCTTCTTGGCCAATATACACATTCAATATTTTGCTTCAGTTAAGTTGCTTTACACTTTACTATAGCAACAAAGGTTATTCACATTGTTTCCATATTTAATAAAGCTATTTAATTTAGTAGCCCTTCTGAAGTGAGGTGAATCTTCATGTAATAGTAAACATCATAACTTGTACAGTTGTAATGTGAGTTTGTAAGAGCATAAGTAGCAATATTAAGATGCCTTGCTAATATTCTAGAATTTGTTTAAGCTAACAAAGAGTAAAAGTACACAGGCAATGTGTCAGATTTATGCAACAATATCTTACATTTGTATTGGTGATGCAGAGTCATCCTCTCAAGTATAACTTAATTAGCCATTGTTTCTCCACATCATTTAAACATGCTGCTCAATAACAAACTGTATACTCAAATGTGTGTCAGTATGCTTCACATTAACTATAGGAACAAAAAGATTATTACTCACTAGCTTGGCCAAGCAAGTTACTTGCAGACATTAGTCTTTGAATAATCAAATGTTATTGCAAGGTATTTCTACTATGAAAAAAAAATTATACTAGATGTTCAACTTCCTTGTTTAAAATGCAAAAAAAAAATTGTTTATATATTGACAACATTTCCCAATTGCACTCAATGTTTGAGTAAAGCATAAAATTATAGTGCATCCTTAAACAATTCAATATATAAAATGATCACCTACATTATAAACCTCTTGCAATATTCAATAAAATGTCATAAAAATAAAAAACATTGTAGAGCTACTAGCAATAACGACAGTTAGAAGATCTTTCCCCATTTATGGGGTAACTATACAACTCATAAGTGGAAATTATACCCTTGCATGCCCCTAAAAGTGATTGTTTTTAAATGAATTATGATGGTATAGCTAGAGGTAACCTGGAGTTGGCAAGAGCAGTTGTAGCATTTCACTCATCTTTAGGTTTATTTATTATAGGGGCTTCTTTGTTTTTAGGTTCCAATCTAACAATGAAGCAGAAGTTTTGGTTGCTTTGGAAGGGATCAATGTTTTTTGAAGAACCAATTGCATGACTCAACATCAAACAACTTCTTAGATGTTTCCCAACTCTTGTGTGGACATTTTTATTTGGTTGTTTTTAATCATTGTTTTTAGATGGTCACTGGTAAGATGGCTGACTCTCGAATAGACCAGTCTCCCTTTTAGGCCAAGTTTAGTATTGATCCAAAAATTAATGGAGCTTAACGCAGGTTTTGACAAACAATTCCAATCATAGTTGGAACACTTGGCGAGTACTCACCAAGTCAAAGTACTCACTAGTTTTTTTTTGTCTCGCAAGTAAGTCGCAAGGATTTTTGCTGAGTTTTTGGCAAGTACTAGCCAAGGTTTTGGTGAGCACTCACTGAGTTTTTGGTGATTTTTTCCATAATTTTTTTTTTTGAGAAGGGTTTGAAAACTACTAAATGCTATTATGTGGATATTACATGAACAAAAATTGTCAATATGGCAGAGCTCCAATGAAATACAAGAGCATTTATCTGTAGACCAATAATATATAGAACCCTATGCCCTTTGCTATGGCCCTGGCTTCTAGTCTTGTGGAGGAGGTTGTCTCTAGTCCTTTGCAGCAGCCTGCCCCTAGTACTATGTAGAGGACTGATTCAAAAGAGCTTAAGGTTTAATTTTATAATTTATTCTTGTAATTGATATGAATTGAAGGACTATTAAATTGAATCTTCTTTTTCACTAACTTTTGGCTGGTCAGGGCAAGTATGAAGAACAATGTGTTGATGGAAGTGGAGCCTTGCCAAAAGCAATAGTGTAGGAAACTTTAGACCTTGGGATGTGATCATTGTGGGGAAATCCAATGGAGGAGGTTAGTTGAGCTTAGCCCACCTAATATTCACTCTTTCAATGATATCAGTCCATAGTTTAGAGAATGTAGAAATTGTATGTACGGGAACTGTTTCAATAAAAAAATTGTTGTGTGACTTGTAGAAGGATGTATAAAACTCAAGGTGGTCACATATGCTTTGAAAATAGCACTGGACCTCCTTGTACTAGGTAAGATATATGAGTGAGTTAAATCCTTCTTTAAAGAGATTAGTATAGCATATTATTCTAGTGATACTCATTTACATTTTAATAATTTTGATGGTAAATATATACTAATTTGTTGCAATTTTTCTACCTCTCACTTAGATGGGTAGATATGATGGCTCCTGTATTCTCAAAGGTTGCATGGAACTATTCATGGGGAATGATCTAGGTACACATCTCTAAATATTTGATTCTACTAGGAAGAGTGCCTTATTTTGTTTCACTTGTTTATTTTTTATTGATAGTTACATCAAATATAAATGATAATTAGTGCAAGAAATCTGTAGGAATGTTGCCTTAAAGTTTATTGCTACTGATTTGTATCAATGAAAGTCTTGGAAATCCCTATAAATCTTTTGGAACTTCTCCACTAAATTGATATATTTTCTAGTCTAAGCCTCACAATACTTGAGAAATTCCTAAGTTCTGACTTTCTACCATTGAGCATATTATTGAACACATGCAAAGACCACAACTTTCCCCAATTACAAAGTTGGGATGGTGATGACCCACTTAATTGATTGCTTGATAAATCAAAAATGGAAAATTGGGTGTTACTTCTAAGCTTATGAGGAATTTTTCCATGAAGTGAATTATTTAACAGAGACAAATCACTCAACATAGTTAGACCTTCAAGACTAGCAGGAATCTCATCAGACAAATCATTATCCATTAAGTGCAAAGATTTCAACATACTTAAATTCCCTACACTCTAAGGAATATGTCCTATGAGTGCATTGTGCAAAGCATCAAGCCATTCCAAGGAGCTCATCTTCCCAATATTTGTTGGAATCCCACCATTGAGCCTATTCATGTAAAGTTGCAAGCTCTTTAGCTTCATAAGGTTGCTAATGAATCCATGCCAAGAACGAGTTAGATTATTTAATTTATTCTAAGAAACATCCAATAGTTGAAGCTCTTAATAGAGCTAGGGATTTCCCTGTGTAGATTATATTGTATCAACCATATATATTGCAGTTTGAAACTACTTGTCTACCAAAATTTTAAGGTAGACAAGTAAAATGTTTCACTCTCCCATGACCTCCCAAAATTTTGAGGAAATCCCCATGCACTGTTTCCATGTAGAAACACCCTAGAAATGTTTCTAAGCACTAACCTATAAGGATTCCAGAATAGTACTAGACAGGCAAAGTCAATCACAGGGTAGAGTGGCTAGCATTTCCAGTAAGGTAGATTTTAACTTTAAATAGTGACCATCAAGTAAAACTCTTTCTCCAAATTCAACATCAATAGCCTATTTTTATCTACTACTAAAATGCATTATGGAATAGTTTTGAATTTTCAATGACTCACCTTCATATTCATTTTTGAATCTATAGTAGGTGTTGGTGCCTTTGTAATGGGTAAATCATTCATAGTTTTTAGAAAATACTCCTCCCATGGGGCAAGCAACAAAATACCCTGATCCTCTTTACCTTTGCGTCCGGTTCTACCAAGTCTGTGTATGTACTGCTCTCGATCAAACAGTATACCAACCTGCACAAATATAATTGTTTTGTAACTAGTACATGATCAACCAATCTATTATTTTATACCCAAATCATGCAAAGGGAAAATAAACTCATTGAATGTAATTAACTTAGTTTCAATCACCATAATCTTATTAACCAAATGTCACTAATAAACTAGAGGTTCATCCATGATATTAAATTTCTCCATGAGATTCTGCATATGATTTTTTGAAATGTGGCAAACCCTCAGACAAAAATTCCAATTTTCTAGACAATGTTAGTAACTTTGTATACAACCCTACACAATTACATTTCCTTTTTCATGTATTTCCTTTGAAAATAATATTCCAAAACTTCCAAGCTTTAGATATAACAACAATTACAGAACTAAAATTGAAGTTAGCTGGCTATAGCAGATCGTAGAGGGTAGAACTGAAATAAATATCAGTCTTCCAACCAAGTACACCCAAAAAGGTAGTGCTGATCGCTTGAAATCACTTTTGCTAGCTGAGGTAGGAAATTTAATTATTTAAGGCATAAAGGAGCAAACCCATACATCTGAAACTACAATGATTTTCTATTTCATCATGAAAATGTCAAACTAGTATCACCATAGTTACAAATTTTTGGCCAAATCAAAGACTTTTAATACTACACTTAAAAACTTGAAAGTAATCCCAAGTAATCATGACCTGCCACATCTTCCATGCATGCTGAGTTTTTCAAAAAGTGGTTCTAAACTTTTTTTTATGTATTTCTATCCTTTTTGTTTCATTTTGAAATTAGGGGAAGAAAACTACAAGTATAGGAAGACTGAAAATTTTTAGTTTAGGGTCAAGGCTAGAGCATTTTAAATTTTCTTTGTAATTAAAATTATAGTTTATACATATTCAACGTTTGAATTGTAATGCTTTTGGTAGAAAACTAAGTAGATTTTTGTATAATTAATCTTCTCATTTTTCTACCAAAAGCATTACAATTCATTTTCATGGACTAAAAATACAGTACCTTTAATATTCATGATGGTTTTTCTTATAGTTAATACCCTAATGAGTGTTAGGTAGAAAAAATCAGACTGCCTGTAAAATAGTTTTTTCAAACCTAATTCTCATAATTGGAAAAAATTTATGTGCTATATTTATAATCTCTAAGAATTATATTTTGGCTTGAAATAACAAAATCAAAGTTCTCTATTTCTATAAACATTATTAACATTTTTTTAGTTACCCAAGTTATATCCAATTTAAACCCACGTAATTGAATTCCATTTACACTTTTACCACACCATGTCAATGCCATGTAAATGGAATGCTAATATGATACTAATTCAAAATGTAGATTACACAATAAAATAAACATGTCTTCTAGAAATATCAAAATATATAAATGCAACAATTTCCACATTAAATAGCTGGAGTCCACAACCCTTCAACCTGATAAAAAGTGAATCTTGGAGTAACTAAGGGTGGACTCTGCATATTTTTGAGTTGATTGGGGCCAGAAGGAGATTGATTTGGCTGGATGGTATATACTTGATCTATACATTAAAAACATAACCAATTAGCCTTGAAAGATTTTGTTCCATTTGTTGCTACATTTTTCTCAGGGTATATGCTCAGTGCTTGTAGAGAGTTATTGGATCATACCACAAAATAGTTTCTACATACAATTTTAGAGTCTGATGTTCAAGGTGATTCAAACTCTTCCTTAAATAAAATGTATCTCTATTGAGTCATAATAATGTGAGTAAAGTTTGGATAATTAGGCCTCCAAATGGGGATTAAGAACAGATACTTTGGTTGGAGTCAAAAATTATGTGTAAAGCCAAGAGTCTTATGGCTAGAGCCTTGAAGCCCACCTCATTCTCCAACATGCTACAAAGGATTTGGAAACAAATGACCCCTCCAATGAATCAAAGTAGAGAGTAGCTTATAAGTTAGAATCTCAACTCAGCTGTATTTATGAGTACATGGAAAAAGGAGTTAGAATCAGGCACAGTGTGCTTTAGATTGCAGCAAGGGATTACCCTTCAAAATTCTCTAGTTCCTAAAAGAGGAAGAACAAATTAGAAAGAGAGTTATCCCTAAGGAACCTTAATGGAATTCATGCAAAAGATGAACTATGAATTTGACACATTATTCTAGATTATTTTTGAAAATATTCACTTCAGTGGCTACTGCCACTCAGTCATATGCTTATATGGACATTTTAAAGTAAGTAGTTTCCCAAAAGGTTCAACAACTTTGAAGAGGTGTATGTATTAGCATAGAAAATGACCTTACAACAAGTATGAAATCTAAGAAGAATTAGATGTTCCCAGATCTGAATGATCTCCTTATGTAGTTCTACATAAAAATGAAAAATTTTAGAAGGCCATGTTGTGCAGTATTTGCACACACGCCCCACTTGGAGTAGGGACCCTCTTTTCGGATGTCTTTTGACCTTTGGTTTTATTGGATTTATCTTTTGAGGTCTTGATATGTTGGTTTTGCTAGCTTTAATCTTGCCTTGAGGCTTGAATTGGCTAAAATTGAGTTTTAAACAAAATCCGAGTTTTCACCTAAATCCGGGATTTTCCAGCTCTGGCGGATTTTCCCGAGCTCTAGTTCATGGTCTATTCATTGCTGAATTTTCTGAATCCGGGTTTCTCCTTAACTTCGGGATTTTCCTGTTCTGGTGGATTTCCCGAACTATGCTAAAATCCTGACTTTGTTAAAATCCCGGTTTCTGCCTTTCCGTGAAATTGTTGTTCATCCGGATTTCTGCGTATCTTGAGATTTTCTGAAATTCCGTTTTGGGCTCGGGTTTCCAGATTTGTTAGACACGTCTTGTCACTCATTAATGACCGAGGTACCTTTGCTCAAACGCGTAAATGGGTGGATTTAAGACCTTTTAGGCATCATTTTAACTTCATCATTCATTTGCTTGCTGCTGTGGCGATTGAGACTTTTCATTCGAGCTTTGAAGATTGATGTGGAACTGCTTGTGTGTAGATTGTTTGGGTGCCGATGTCTGGAGTTTCGTTGCTTGGGCGTGTTCGTTTTGTAGTCACTTCTCCAAGTTCAGGTATCATCTAGACTATTCCATGGTAGGTTGTCATTGGCCCTTTCATCTGTTTACATGATAGTTGAACCATTCTTTGATTGGTTGATGGTCATTTTAGGTCGGCCTTTGATCAATTATGATTTCGTATTTATAGAGCTGGGGTTTGGCTTGGCCCTTTACCATTTTTTCATCATCCCTGCTATGCGTGTTTTGTTTATCGATTGGGTGTCAGATGCATCTTTGTAGCCACGTCTGAATAGGACTTTGCCCCTAAGCTTGTCGTTAACTGTATTTTGTGAAGATTAGCGTTTTGCTTCATTTACTCGAATTTTCTGAGGTTCAATAGGGTTATCACGATTTCATAATTTCTGTTCAGCTCAGCCCACTCACACTTTGAGAAAACCATGTACGCATTAGTTGATCGCCTAAGTGATAGTTTTCCTTGAAACTTGTAGCTTATTTGGGCTTTAATGGCGGAGGTCTAGTTATTGGGATTAGGGCATCACAGTTTCGCCATGAGATTTAGACATTTTGAGGTCTTTTGAAGTCTAAATTCATTTACATTCTAAATCTTGTTGGTTGGCGTCGACTTTGAAATCATTAGAACCCAAGTGAGGAAGTTTACATAATCGTTCAGTCGCTGGTTCTCATGTCGCCGTTCATCGGGTTTCCGTGGTGTCCGCGGAATTCTGGCACACCTGGATTTTCCCGGTATTAGTTTTTTCCGCAGAGCGTAGCGATTTCCGGAGTTCTTCAAGCTGTCCGCAAAAGTTCGTCCCATCTAGATTTTTTTAGTTTTCCTATCTGGCTTCATCCTTTTCGATTTTCTGAAGATAGGATTTATGGAGTAAATGTTAAATGCTTATTTCTTGTTGCCAATGAACAAATCACATGATAATCTTACGATCTTTTTCTTGTGTTAATGATTTATTTGATTAATAATGTTTTGGCAGCAAGAATCCGTCTGGGTCAGATTTCTCCAAAATTCTGCCCCGACTGGATTTTCCCGGTTTGTGTGGTTTTCCCGGACCGCTTTATTTTTTTGGATTTTCAAAAATTGACAATTTGTGATGGATTTTGATTGCCTTGTATGATTTTATGCTAATCTTTTGGTTGGAATATACACAATAATCGAATACTCATGACAATTTTTTTGTGAATGTAGGCCGAATTGAGCAAGGCTGCTGCGAGAAAGTCCAAAGGTGACACAGAGGGGTCATCCATTTCAGAAGCAGAAAGGCTAAGGTTGGACACTAGAAGTTAGTTGCCAGAAATCAAGGTATCTTCCGTGTGGTCCGAGGTGTCTGACACTAATGTGGGGGCCTGGAGATACAAGGAGTTCAAGCAGAGGATAGCTGAGAAGAATCTGTCAGTCCTAAGGAATAGCATGATGAAGTCTGGACTAGTGCATGTGGCAGGGTTTCCTCCAGCGATCCAGTGCTATGAGTTGATCTTAGAGTGTGCTCAACAGTACGACTTCGATACACAAAGGGTTGTCAGCACTAAGGGAAGAGTCTTGGCTAATTTCAGTCCTATTTCCATTGCTCAAGCCTTTGACATGCCTGATTTTCCTTCTGTGTGTGCTTTAAACATTGACATGGCCAAGACACATTACAAAAATGAGCCCATCAAAGCTCAACAAATGATTAATGCTTGGTTGAAGAAACCAAAATCACACTATTCTAAACCGCCCAAGCAGTTGCATAGAGTTAAATTCAGGTCGGATATTTATGATGCCATAACATTTTTGAGCAGAGTGGCAGGATTGAAAACTGCTGGAGTATTAGAGAGTTGGATGGTCCATGTGATCACCAAAATTGAGCAGGGAACCAACTATCATTGGGCCGGGCTTATTAGTTCTAAAATTGATAAGTAACTGAGGAACGTCCTAGAAACCAAGAGGTTCACCATGTCCTCGTATGTGATGTATGTGTTAGCCAGATTCTACCCGTACAGGGGTTTGAATCCACAAGGGACATTTGGACAGGACATAGTTTACGAAGTATACCCAGAGTTGCACCTAGGACACTGGGACTACAGGAGGGCTAATGATGCATTCACAATGCATATCACTAGGATGCTTCAGAATAATGAGCATATGAGATTGTTGGATGGAGCCAAAGGGTTGATAAAGAATTATGGGGCTTGGTTCATCCAATTTCCCACCTTCACCTACATTAGGATTGATGGATGTTCGGTTGCTCCATATAGGTTACCTCGGTATCCTACTGATCACATTGTGTTATTGGAGATTGTGAGACAAATATGTGAGTTTGATGCCATCGTCAAGAAGGAGAAGCATAAAACAGGCTTTGGTGGGGATTTCCCTGTTGGAATTGGCGTAGTAGAAGTGTGCCCTTCCATTCAATCAGCACACACCGTAGGAGATGAATTGGCAGCATATGGTTTCTCCTTCCACTCCAAAAGAATGAACTTTGATATCACAGGAGAAGCACAGAAGAAGGCTACCAAGGAGTACTGGCATAAAGATGACCTAGAAGACTATTGGGCCAACATCAAGGATGATTTTGAAGCGAGAAAGAAGAGGTATTCTAGGCTCCCTGTGGATGTAACTAGATATTATAATGTCAAGTTGATCCCAAACCAACTGGAGGACGATGGAAACCTAGTACAGGATCATGCCTATGAAGCTGTGAAGGACAGGTCAATCGGGGATATCAACTGGAATGAAGATGAGGTCACAGAGTTGGAGGACCTAATGGCCCCAGTCATGAAATTTACTTCATCTTGGTTAAAGCATAAGGTTTGGGAGCTAGAAAGTGGGAAGGTAACCTGTACCTTCAATTTGATGGGAGATCTCAACCCCATGTCTACTGCAGAGGAATCTGGGGATAATGACCCCAAAGGGAAAACCAAAAAGAGCTCTCCTTTCAAAATAAAGATTAGAGGCCCTAAGGAAAGTGAGCCGAAACCAAAGAGAAAGCCCAAGGGAAAGAAGAGAAGTAGTACTTTGAAGATTGGTAGGTCCTCTGATGAAGAAGAGTTGGAAAAGGCAGAAGAAGAAAGTGCTCCCCCACTGCCAAAGGAAACCAGAACAACTAGGGTCTCAAAGAAGAAGGTTCAGGATGCATCAAAGGATGAGCCCCCTATTGTTGATGTAGAGAGTTCAGGAGAGAAGACAAGAGTCTACATGAGAAGATCAAGGACTCCTTCACCTAAGGACACTGTGCAAAAGAAGGATTCTCCTCCAAAGCCACCAGTTGTGGAGCCATCTAAGGTTGCTTCTCCTCCACCAAGCGTGCCTGAGCAGGAAATTCTGGAGGAACATGAGACTAGCGGAGAGGCAGAGCCATTCAAGGAAGGGGAACTCTTTGGTACGGCGGCTGAGCTTGAAGCTGAAGAGGTAAAAAAGCATCCTTCTCCTCTAGTGATGTATGAAGATTCTCTGAAAAATGGCAGAGGAAGTGGATTGCCTGAGCAGGAGGAGGACATCCCTGTTAGCACCCCATCACCAGTGCAAGAGGTGGAGCTTTAAGAAAGTGATCAAAGTGAGTAGCTCCCTGAAAAGGATCAAGATAAAACAACTTAAAAGTAAGAAGGGAAAACAACAAAACAACAGGAAGAAGCAAGAATAGAGGAAATTCGGGTAGAACCTGCAGCCCTGAACTGGCTTGAAAAAGAGATTGCAAGGAAGAAACAGGTAGTAGTTGAGAACACTCCCTTGGATTGGGATGAAATGTTGTCCAAAATTGGAAAAGGAAAGAAAAATAAGGAAGCTAAGGTGGTTTCAAAGATGGAGAGAGATGAAGCGAATAACCGAGTTATCCACATTGCCACCCCTGCCGCAGACAAGATAAGGAAAGATGTCACTGGTGGAGATTATAATGTACAAACTATTAACCTAGGACCGACATCCATGGAGTAGGATATAGAGGAATATGAAGGGTCTAGTGCTGTGATCATTGGTAGACTAAGGAAGGAGACCCAGACCAAGCATGAGCTGAGAAAGGAGAATAAAAGACTTAGGAAATGCTTAGAGGAAGTGATGAAACCCCTGCAGTCTCTCCACCCATCTTCTTCTGCCACTCCTGAATTTCTGCCCAAAGAAACTATCTCCGAGATTGAAAAGATGAAGACTTCGGCTCAAACTGCAATAGATTGGTTGAAGGGTGTGCAAATGAAGGGGGATAGTGCAATCAAGGATATCCTATCAATTGGGAAAGATGCAGTCTGAGCCAATGAATTATTAGAGCATGTGCTATCTCAGGACAAAGAGGACATTGACCTCTTGCTGCAGAAATCCAAGGTCATCATGGGACATGGTAAGGATCAATTGGCTACGGATGGAATCCTTCCTTCCTCCAGATTAAATGAACCCTGGGAATGGTTTGAGGCTTTGCAGATTCAACATAAGGCCATGAAAAAGATCCAGAAGAAAAAGCAGCAAATAGATGGTGATCTTACTAGGGTGTATGAGGGGTGCATTGCATTCTTTGAGGTCATGACTGGAAGGAGAAAGATTGATCCTAAATATCTAATCCTGGAACAGTTAAGGGAATGGTGGCATGAGGTTTATGCTCCAGATGCTGAGAATGCTATAACTAGCCACCAGCTAGATGATGCAGCAACCTACTTGGTAGTAATGGATAAATATCAAGCACATATAGATGATTGGAATAAGACTGTTGAGCAGTCAAAAGAGGAGATTGACTCCATTAAGGGCAGACTTAAGATCTTGCCTTTGCCACCTGTTGCCGAGCTGGATGGGGTGTTTTTGAGGGTTCAAGGATCGTTGGCCTAGAGCAAGGATAAAGGAGGCTGTATTTAATGCCATTTTGAGATTTGTGCTTCCCTATTATCATAGGGCATGCATTGGACCAGACTACATTAGGGATTGTGTCAAGGCCGACCTTGATGATATAGATGGCATTTAATGTGTGCCTTATTTTGGTTTTCTAAGGCTGACTTGTTTTGGCGGTTATTCTTATTTTGTAAATGTTTGGCTGGGCCGACATGTCTTGAGAATTTGCTATAAGGGCATTCCTGCCTCATTGTAAAAGGGGTTAGACAATTAGATATTAGACATAAAAATTGGAGGAAAAAGAGTTAGAGTATTTTTGTGAATTTCTTGAAGCAAGTATTGTAATCAAAATAGTGGAATTGTTGCAGTCTTTTGATGATTTAATGCAATTGAGGACATTGTGGTTTTCCTTGTGAAATCTCTTGTGTTAGTTTATCTCGCATGGTTCTTGTTGTTCTATCTCTTAAATTGCTTGAAGATTTAGGGTTTAGTATTCAGAACTAAGAATTAGTTTTAGTTTGGTGAATGATGTTTATGATTTTATATTTGGAATGTTTGTAGCAATCTCTGGTCTATACTCCTAGTAACTATTTGATTGTAGTAGGCTAGTGAAGTCAACCTGAACCATACATTTAAATGTGCTTAAGTTCGATTGTAGATGAATGTCTATGGTTTGAAAATCTATATGCCTTAGAAGATTGCACCATTCTTGTGATATTGCATTGTGGGTTAAGCAGGAATTGGTTATTTGAGGTTGGTCCATTCCAGATATTTGTCTTTTACATTGTTCAATTTAGGAATAGTTTAGATATTATCATATTCTTGCACCCTTATCTTTTTCTATTTCTTTATTATCTTGTTAGATTTAGGATTAGAGATCATTATATTGCAAAATCTGATAAATTGAAAGGATACAGTTTGCTTGTAGTAAGGTCCCTTTGTGATTACCAGCATTTTCACATATTATCTGAGTTGTTTATGCATTGTCATGACCTGACACCCGAGAGACCTTGGGGTGGTTTTCAGTGATTTATTATTGAAAATAACCTTTCAAGAGAGATAGAATATTGCATTCTGTCTGAGTTGTTGCTGTGCAAAAAACACCATCAACAGATTGGCGCTAGAAGGAGGGCCTGAATGAGCACACTGGATTGTTTCTTGAATGCCATCTCTCTAGAGAGATATAGGAGAAATACCAGATCTACCACAGGAGAGGAAGATTTACAAGAATTACAATTCCCTGCTAGGTTAAGGAGGACCTGAGAAAGGGGAGAGTCATCATCACCCATCGCTTCGCCAACATCATCTATATCTTCGCATCCAGAGGCTGAAGCCATACCCATCCCTGAAGTAGTTCCCTTTCAACAACACAACCACCACCCCCACTTTTACCAATGGCTTTCCTTGCTAATAATCCATCCCCTTTGTCTTTCAATGCCTACAATGTTATGCCCAAAAACCCTGAGCATTTTTGTTCAAAGTTCCATGTCAATGACCCAAACATGACTGCATAAGAGAATATAAGAATCTTTCAAACTTGTCTCAAAGATAGAGGGATTGTTCATGAGGATGTTGCCTGTAGGTTGTTCCCTTATTCACTAGGAGAAGAGGCTTTCTACTGGTACAATCACCTCCCATCTGACTCAATTCTTAATTGGAGTGATCTTGAAATTACCTTTTTACAGAAGTTTAGAATACCCATAAGTGCTAATGAATTATACATGCAATTCACTAGAGTCAAGAGAGAGGTCAATGAACCAATATCCAGTTTCAATAATAGGTTTCATCGTGCGTACACTAGACTTCAAGATCCTTATGTTTTGGATGACAATACAGCCTTGGGAGTCTATTACAAAGCATTGGATAGCCTCACGGCCACCTTTCTAAAGTGGAGACCCAACCCTCCAGCTACCCTAACTGATGCTTATACAGAGGCTGTCAAGCTTAGTACAGATTTGAGACAACACTTGACTAGGCCATTACCTTTTCTAGGACCAGTTGCACATCCCAACCAGGTTCAGGCAGTAAACCATGTGCTTGCTAATCACACTCCAATCATGAATCCAGTTCCTCAATTACCTATGGTACCACACCCTGGTCATCCCATGAGCCAGGTCTCCCCTATGACGAACTTCCCTCAACAGCAGGTTAACCAGCCTATGTATTAGTCACAGTCGAATAGTTTTCCTACCTATTTACAAAATTTTGAGGTGTTGCACTAGTCTATGGGATCTGCTACAATGCCTGCCCCTCCTTAGAGTAATCTAAATCAGATCCCTTATCGAGACCCAAATAGGGAGAGAATTGGTGAAATGGCTGAGCAGATAAAGAAGCTAAATCTCGAGGTGACTTACTTAAGAAATCAAAATAGCCAACTGTAGGCTGCTCAGAAGAGTATGCAGTCCAATCAGAATAGAGAGTTTCCACAAGGGTAGAGTTTTGACCGAGGATAGCGTAATGAAAGAGGATTCCACAACGACAGGGGATATAATCAAGACAGGGGTTACAATAATGGCAAAGGATTCAACAATGATAGAAGACATAATTTTGATAGAAGCCAAGGCAGTGAATCAGGATTTGATAAGAGACCATCACAAGGACAGAGCAGAACTTGGAATACATGACCTAATAATGGAGGAGTTCCTACCCCATTAGATCAACCAACTAATAAAATTGTCAACCAATCTGCAAATCAGCCAATCAATCAAGACAAACCTCCTAGTGGTGTGTATCTGGCTGAAGCAACCCTATCAGGATGGTGCAAACTCCATAAGACGAGTCAGCATTCAGAGTTAGAATGTCCAGAATTCTAGACTACGGCCTCTATTTTCTAGCATGAGGTAGAAAATAATGCAAATGGGTAGGAGATTGTTCCCTCTAGCCCCTATGATTCTCCTGTGCTGGTATTAAATCATGCTCCTTTTCCAACCAGCAAGGAAAATGTACCAAAAGAACCTGATTCTCAAGAAGAAAGAACAAACCAAATATGCAATGGAGATGAGGTTGCTCGATTATTCAATGAGGAAGCAATGAATGATAATGGCCCCCTGGATCAGGAAGAAAATTATGTTGAAGAAGTACAAATGTTCCAGAGGCAAGGCTTGAGAGATATGCCTCATAGGCATCCACAGGTTGGGGGACCTTTCACCACTTCCATTCCTCCTAACAACTTCAGTACCCCTCTAGATCCTAATGCTAGCAATAATCCGTCTTATCCACATGTTTCCAAGCAGTATCTTTCGAAGGAGAGATAGACTCAAACTGACCCACAGAAAGAAAAGGCTATTCAAGCAAGTAAGGACAAGGTGGAAGAGCCTTCTAAGGAGGTCTCCACTGATATGAGTGAGGAGTAAATGGCCTCATATGTTGCTAAGGAGTTCAAGAAATTAAAGGTAAATCTTTCAGCATTTGAGTTATTAAGATTCCCTGCGATTATAAAGGCTATTTTAGGTACTTATGATGCACATCCAGTGTCATTGGCTAAGCCTTCTGGTGAGAATATTAGTCAGACTCTCAATTCTCAGCTTGTGAAGACACAAAATCAGGCCCATAATCGGACTAACTTTCCCCCTGGAGATAAAGGAAAGGAAAAGGATAGGACTCAAGTGGCCCAGGTAGATACTCAGTCTACTTTGTTTCAAGGGAAGACAAAAACCCCACCATTCCTGATCTCTATCTGTATATTCGGTAAGAATCTACATAATTGCCTATTAGATTCTGCTGCTTCCACCAATGTGATGCCATTTGGATTTTGTAGAGCTCTAGGAATTACACCTATTGACTCTCAGAAGAAGGTGACTTAGTTGGATAGAACTGAAGTGAGTATGGTAGGAGAACTAAACATGATTCACATGCAGATAGCTTCAGATCCAAGGATTCAATAGGTTATCAATATTCAGGTAGTTGATATCCCTAATGCATATGGTTTAATTCTAGGAAGATATTTTATGAAGGCTTTGAATGGATATGTGTCTACTGATCACTCTCACATGTGGCTTCCCTAGAAAGGAGTGCCTAACTAGATCAGGATTGAGAGAGAGCCGAGAATGAAATACATGATAACAGAGTACCAAAAGACTTCAAAAGAAGTTCTGATATCAGAAGTTGGTATGGGAAATTACATGCTATCAACTCAGTATAAAGAGTCAGACTCAGAAGAGGTATTGATGTTGCATACGATGCCTATTGATGTTGAGACAGGGTCTAGCCATGTTGAAGTTTTGACAAAATCAGTTCAGGAAGAAGAACTTGAAGATAGTCAGATCAGCCTATTAGACAGTTTCCAGGAATTCATCAAGCAGTGTATGAAGAATCAAATTCACCTAGGTAGAAGGACAAGCTTTAAGGAATTACACTTACCAAATTGGTGTAGAGTTCATAATGCTTCCCATTCAGAGTTGGAATGTTGTTTATGCTAGACAACAATAGAGAAAATACAGAAATGCCTAAATCCAACCCAAGCTGTGGAGACAAAGGTGAATAACCCTCAAGAAAAATATTAAGGGGAGAAACCTGTATTGACTAAGAGATCTTCTAACACTGACAAGCCGAAGGAAATAATGAAGAAAACTACCACTGCAGAATGCTGGACTCTCAAATTTGATGGATCCAAATCCAAGCATGGAGCTGGAGTAGGGTTTGAACTGACCAGTCCAAAGAGTAAAAATTTCTTTGCATCCCATAGACTTCAATTCCATTGCACCAATAATGTAGCAGAGTATGAAGCATTAATTCATGGACTTCTCATGGCACTCAAGAAAAAAGTTAAAATTCTATAAGTTTTCGATGATTCAGAGTTAGTAGTTAAGCAAGTAAGGAAACAATATTCATGCCACGATAGGAGAATGACTAATTATAGGCATAGAGTGTAGGACCTCATTGAGGGATTTGATGCTTTCAATATTCAATTGATACCACGACAGAAGAATCAAACTGCTGATTCTCTGGCTCAAGCAACAAGCACTCTACAGCCTTTGTCTCTATCAGGATTGAAGAAGTTTACTATTGAATTGACCCATGTACCGTCAGTCCCAGACAATGTTACTAACTTTCAGGTGTTTGAAGATGACAAGCACATTCTTGACTTTATCACAAATACAGACATCTTTGCTTCTCAAATCATTGATGAAGTGGAACCACATGAAGCATAACTTGATTTAGAAGGTGTGATGAATCTAAAGTCTAATACTATTCCAAGGGGAATGGTACAGTTAGAGCAAATTTTTGATATGGATAAAATCAGAGATCAATCTAACAAGATTCGAAGAAAGAATCAATCAGTGGACAGTGTGACACTCACAATTTAGGAACTGGGGACAATGTTAAGAACATTTTCATTGGTAAGGTGTGCACTCTAGAAGAAAGACAAGGAATAATTGAAGCCTTACACAACTTTCCAGATATAGTAGCCTGGGGTTATGAGGATTTGAAGACTTATGATACATCAATCATAACTCATACTATACCCCTAAAGCCAGGTGCCAAGCCTTTTAGATAGAGACAGAGACCTATCAACGCATTGTTGGAACCCCTCATATAGAAAGAAGTTCAGAAACTACTATCCGCCAGAATCATATTTCCTGTCAGGCATTCAACATGGGTAGCCAACCTGGTTCCAGTAAGAAAAAAGAATGGAGAAATTAGGCTTTGTGTTGACTTCAGGAATTTAAAAAAATCATCAAAAAAGGACAACTATCCAGTTCCTTTATTGGATGAAGTGCTTCAAGTGGTCAATGGATCTCAGATGATGTCCTTTCTGGACGGTTATTCAGGATACAATCAAATAATGGTTCAGTATGAGGACAGGCACAAGACTACTTTCACAACCAAATGGGGTACCTTTGCCTACAGGAGGATGCCATTTGGACTTATTAATGCAGAGGCCACATTTCAAAGATCTATGTATATCGCCTTTAAGGATATCATAGGAAAATGCATCATCATTTATATGGATGACCTGACTGTTTTTTCTAAGAACAGAGGGGATCGCATCTCAGATTTGCGTAAAGTATTTCAAAAGTGCAGAGAATTTGGCATATCCCTGAATCCTAAAAAGTGTATTTTCAGAGTAATAGAAGGAAAGTTACTAGGACATGTGATATCAGAAAAGGGAATTGCTATTGATCCAGAGAGAGTGGAGGCAATATTGAAGATTCAGCCGCATGCTAGAAAAAAGGAGATGAAGTCCTTCTTTTGTAAGATCAACTTCGTCAAAAAATTAATCACTGGATTTGCTAAAATTGTTAAACCACTAAATGCAATGTTGAAACAAGATTCCAAGATCGAAGGGACTACAGAAGTGAAGGAGGCATTTGCAGAGATCAAAAGGGCCATTGCTGATGCTCCAGTATTGGTAAGTCCAAACTACAACAAACCCTTTTATATCTATTCATTTGCTTCAGATCACTCATGTGCTGGAATGCTAACTCAAAAGTCTAACGAGGGAAATGAGAATCCTACTGGTTTTATGAGTGCACCGTTAAAAGATGCTGAGTTGAAATATCCAAGTGTAGAAAAGCAGGCGTATGCCCTGGTCAGAGCAGTAAAGAAATTCAGGCATTACATCCTCAGAAATAAGGTGTATGCAATTGTTCCAGACTCCGCAGTTAAGTTACTCCTGATGCAGAATGAATTAGGTGAGTGTAGAGCTAAATGGGTGACCATGCTACAAGAGTATGACATTGAGATCCATCCCATGAAGCTGGTAAGGGGACAAGGACTCACTCAGACTATGGCTGAAATAGGCCTCGAGTTGTCTGTACAGAACTATAGTATCGAAGAGGTTTCCCCAGATGGTTGGTATGACGATATAGTGTATTATTTACTAAACCAACAACCTCCAGGTCATCTTAATGCAATTCAGAGACGAGCTCTACGGTTAAAGAGTGATGGTTTCATGTTGAAGGGAGCTATTCTATATATAAAAATTATGAAGGCATTTATTTGAGGTGTCTTGGGAAACCGGAAGCTGAAAGAGTGATGAATGAATTTCATGAGAAATATGGTACTAGTCATGGCTCTGCAATTGCCACAGCAAATCAAATTTTGAGGGTAGGTTATTACTGGCCCACGCTGTTCAAAGACGTCCACCATCATGTCAGGACCTGTCACACGTGCCAGATTGCAGTGACAAGGGAGAGGTATGCAACACTTCCACTCCAACCGGTCACTGAGGTAAGGCCTTTTGCTCAGTGGGGAATGGACTTCATAGGTCCCATCACCCCACCATCTTCTGCAAGACACAGGTACATTCTCACTATTACTAATTATTTCACAAGATGGACTAAGGCTTTTGCTTGTAGACAATGTACATTTAAGGTAGTGATTGATTTCTCAGAATCTGCTATTCTTAATCGATTTGGATGCCCTATTGCTGTTGTCTGTGATAATGGTCCTGCTTTCACATCTTTAAAGTTTTCAAATTGGGCCTTTGATCATGGCATTATTGTGAATTTTGCATCTAATTATTATCCCCAGGGTAATGGCTTAGTAGAATCTTCTAATAAGAACCTATTGACTGTCATCCGTAAGCTGTTAGAGAGGAACCCAAAAGACTGGCACACCCAACTTCAGTTTTCCCTTTGGGAAGATCGTACAAGACTTAAGTCATCCATTGGAACATCTCCTTATCACTTAGTGTATGGTCTGGAGCTAGTATTCCCTATCCAACTCAAGATCCCAACTCTACAATTTATAAATCAGTTTTATGATGAAGGAGACAAAAGGGAGGCTAGGTTGACAGAACTATTACACCTTGAGGAGAAACGAGACAATGCCCTTGAGAAATTTTCCAAACATCAGGGGATAGTTAAGAGGTGGTTTGACAGAAGGGCACAAGTTAAAGCTTTTAGGATTTTTGACCTTGTCCTATACTGGGATAAACCTCATGATCAGAAAGGGAACCATGGGAAGTTTGATAAATTGTGGCTTGGCCCATATTAGATTGCTAAAATACTTGGAGATAATGCCTTCCGTCTGAAGACTCTCACAGGAGAAGATATCCCATTGCCTATCAATGGGTAGTATTTGAAACATTATTTCCAGTTCTGAGTTGTTTGCAACTCTCTGCTTTGTATATACTTAGTTTAGGTTGCCTTGTTTGTTTTGTTTTGTTTGGTTAGTGTAGGTTTCCCTTTTGATTTGCTTGTTTGCTTCAATTAGAGTAGGTTTGCTTTGGTTTGTTTATTTTGGTTTGTGTTTCTCTTGCTCTTGGTTCCTTCTCTTTTTGGGATCTTTGGGTGCATCTGTATGGCAACAGTGATAAAGTAGGTCTGATGTTCTCGGTATTTCCCTTACAAACTTTAATCATCCTTCCAAGACATCATGGTACGAACTTTCTACCTAATGTCACTTATCCTTATGCTGAGGCAAAGGATTTTCTAGTCAGTTTAACAGGAATATATTGGGGTCTTATACTTTTAATTCTTAATATACCTAAAGTTGCAGAAGGCCCTTATAAGGTTTGAATAGGTGAAAAATCCTTTTCTGCTCTAGTGCCACTATGGTTCTTAGCCTTGAGTGTGGACTTCACTATTCACAGGTTGAATGAAATGAGTGAAAAGAAAAGAAATATCAGCAAAAAAAAAAAAAAAGAGAGAAAAAGAGGAAATATTGAAAATCAAAAGGCTTGAATTCAACTCATCAGGGGGATCTGAATATCTCTACCAGGGCTATGGACGCTCGGCTGGCAGTAGAGCTATGTTCAGGGGGATCATAGCGATAACCTCGTCGGGGCTATGGATGCCTGACTGGCAACGAGGCTCTATCTAGGTTACTTTTAGAGTATGAATCTTTACATAGCCTGTTCATACCAAGTTTGGTCTTTATTGAAACTGAAGGGTAGGTAATGAACGTATATGCACACACTTTGACCTTGGTATAGGAAACTTTGAATGACTAAGAGCTTCTTTGTTTTAATATGGAGGTGGTGGCTGGGTATCTGGGTTGAAACCATAAGTTGTGGGTTCTTGATTCTAGTTTGTCATCGAAATGCTCAGGAGCATTTCCCCAGCAGAGTCACCATTTGTTGTGTAGTTTTTGCACACACGCCCCACTTGGAGTAGGGACCCTCTTTTCGGATGTCTTTTGACCTTTGGTTTTATTGGATTTATCTTTTGAGGTCTTGATATGTTGGCTTTGCTAGCTTTAATCTTGCCTTGAGGCTTGAATTGGCTAAAATTGAGTTTTAAACAAAATTCGGGTTTTCACCGAAATCCGGGATTTTCCAGCTCCGGTGGATTTTCCCAGGCTCTGGTTCATGGTCTGTTCATTGCTGAATTTTTCGAATCCGGGTTTCTACTTAACTCCAGGATTTTCTTGTTCTGGTGGATTTTCCCGGACTGTGCTAAAACTCTGAACTTTGTTAAAACCTCGGTTTCTGCCTTTCCGCGAAATTGTTGTTCATCCATATTTCTGCGTATCTTGAGATTTTTCAAAATTCTGTTTTGGACTCGGGTTTCTAGATTTGTCAAACACGTCTTGTCACTCATTAATGACCGAGGTACCTTTGCTCAGACGCGTAAATGGGTGGATTTAAGACCTTTTAGGCATCATTTTAACTTCATCATTCATTTGCTTGCTGCTCTGGCAATTGAGACTTTTCATTCGAGCTTTGAAGATTGATCTAGAACCGCTTGTGTGTGGATTGTTTGGGTGCTGATGTCTGGAGTTTCGTTGCTTGGGCGTGTTTGTTTTGTAGTCACTTATCCGAGTTCAGGTATCATCTGGACTATTCCATGGTAGGTTGTCATTGGCCCTTTCATCTGTTTACATGATAGTTGAACCATTCTTTGATTGGTTGATGGTCATTTTAGGTCGGCCTTTGATCAATTATGATTTCTAATTTATAGAGCTGGGGTTTGGCTTGGCCCTTTACCATTTTTTCATCATCCTTGCTATGCGTGTTTTGTTTATCGATTGGGTGTCAAATGCATCTTTGTAGCCACGTCCGAATAGGACTTTTCCCCTAAGCTTGTCGTTTGCTGTATTCTATGAAGATTACCATTTTGGTTCATTTACTCGAATTTGCTGAGGTTCAATAGGGTTATCATGATTTCATAATTTCTGTTCAGCTCAGCCCACTCACACTTTGAGAAACCCCTATACGCATTAGTTGATCACCTAAGTGATAGTTTTCCTTGAAACTTGTAGCTTATTTGGGCTTTAATGGCGGAGGTCTAGTTATTTGGATTAGGGCATCATAGTTTTGCCATGAGATTTAGACATTTTGAGGTCTTTTGAAGTCTAAATTCATTTACATTCTAAATCTTGTTGGTTGGCGTCGACTTTGAAATCATTAGAACCCAAGTGAGGAAGTTTACATAATCATTCAGTCGCTGGTTCGCATGTCGATGTTCATCATGTTTCTGTGGTGTCCGCGGAATTCCGGCGCACCTGGATTTTCTCGGTTTCAATTTTTTTCGCAGAGCGTAGCGATTTCTGGAGTTCTTCAAGCTGTCCGCAAAAATCCATCCCACCTGGATTTTTTCGGTTTTTCTATCTGGCTTCATCCTTTTCGATTTTCTAAAGATAGGATTTATGGAGTAAATGTTAAATACTTATTTCTTGTTGCCAATGAAAAAATCACATGATAATCTTACGATCTTTTGCCTGTGTTAACGATTTATTTGATTAATGATGTTTTGGCAGCAAGAATCTGTTTGGGTCAGATTTCTTCAAAATTTTGCCCCAACTAGATTTCCCAGTTTGCGTGGTTTTCCCGGACCGCTTTATTTTTTCGGATTTTTAGAAATTGGCAGTTTGTGATGGATTTTGATTGCCTTGTATGATTTTATGCTAATGTTTTGGTTTGAATATACACAATAATTGAATACTCATGACAATTTTTTTGTGAATGTAGGCCGAATCGAGCAAGGCTACTGCGGGAAAGTCCAAAGGTGACACAGAGGGGTCATCCATTTCAGAAGCAGAAAGGCTAAGGTTGGACACTAGAAGTCAGTTGCCGGAAAGCAAGGTATCTTCCATGTGGTCTGAGGTGTCTGACACTAATGTGGGGGCCTGGAGATACGAGGAGTTCAAGCAGAGGACAACTAAGAAGAATCTGTCAGTCCTAAGGAATGGCATAATGAAGTCCGGACTAGTGCATGTGGCAGGGTTTCCTCCAGCAATCCAGTGCTATGAGTTGATCTTAGAGTGTGCCTGGCAGTACAACTTCGATACACAAAGGGTTGTCAGTACTGAGGGAAGAGTCTTGGCTAATTTCAGTCCTGTTTCCATTGCTCAAGCCTTTGACATGCTTGATTTTCCTTCTGTGTGTGCTTTAAACATGGACATGGCCAGGACATATTAAGAAAATGAGCCCATCAAAGCTCAACAAATGATTAATGCTTGGTTGGAGAAACCAAAATCACACTATTCTAAACTGCCCAAGCAGTTGCACAGAGTTAAATTCAGGTCGGATATTTATGATGCCATAACATTTTTGAGCAGAGTGGTAGGATTGAAGACTGCTGGAGTATTAGAGAGTTGGATGGTCCATGTGATCACCAAAATTGAGCAGGGAACCAACTATCATTGGGCTGACCTTATTAGTTCTAAAATTGATAAGCAACTGAGGAACATCCTAGAAACCAAGAGGTTCACCATGTCCTCGTATGTGATGTATGTGTTAGCTAGATTCTACCCGTACAAGAGTTTCAATCCACGAGGGACGTTTGGACAGGACATAGTTTAAGAAGTATACCAGGAGTTGCACCTAGGACACCGGGACTACAGGAGGGCTAGTGATTCATTCACAATGCATATCACTAGGATGCTTTAGAATGCTGAGCATATGAGATTGTCAGATGGAGCCAAAGGGTTGATAAAGAATTATGGGGCTTGGTTCATCCAATTTCCCACCTTCACCTACATTAGGATTGATGGATGTCTGGTTGCTCCATACAGGTTACCTCAGTATCCTACTGATCACATTGTGTTATTGGAGATTGTGAGATAGATATGTGAGTTTGATGCCATCGTCAAGAAGGAGAAGCATAAAACAGGCTTTGGTGGGGATTTCCCTCTTGGAATTGGCATAGCAGAAGTGTGCCCTTCCATTCAATTAGCACACACCGCAGGAGATGAATTGGCAGCATATGGTTTCTCCTTCCACTCCAAAAGAATGAACTTTGATATCACAGGAGAAGCACAGAAGAAGGCTACCAAGGAGTACCGACATAAAGATGACCTAGAAGACTTTTGGGCCAACATCAAGGATGATTTTGAAGCGAGAAAGAAGAGGTATTCTAGGCTCCCTGTGGATGTAATCAGACAGTATAATGTCAAGTTGATCCCGGACCAACTGGAGGACGATGGAAACCTAGTACAGGATCATGCCTTTGAAGCTGTGAAGGACAGGTCAATCGGGGATATCAACTAGAATGAAGATGAGGTCACAGAGTTGGAGGACCTAATGGCCTCGGTCATGAAATTTACTTCATCTTGGTTAAAGCATAAGGTTTGGGAGCTAGAAAGTGAGAAGGTAACCTGTACCTTCAATTTGATGGGACATCTCAACCCCATGTCTACTTCAGAGGAATCCGGGGATGATGACCCCAAAGGGAAAACCAAAAAGAGCTCTCCTTTCAAAATAAAGATTAGAGGCCCTAAGGAAAGTGAGTCAGAATGAAAGAGAAAGCCCAAGGGAAAGAAGAGAAGTAGAACTTTGAAGATTGGTAGGTCCTCTGGTGAAGAAGAGTTGGAAAAGGCAGAAGAAGAAAGTGCTCCCCCACCGCCAAAGAAAACCAGAACAACTAGGGTCTCAAAGAAGAAGGTTCAGGATGCATCAAAGGATGAGCCCCCTATTGTTGATGTAGAGAGTTTAGGAGAGAAGACAAGAGTCTACATGAGAAGATCAAGGACTCCTTCACCTAAGGACACTGTGCAAAAGAAGGATTCTCCTCCAAAGCCACCAGTTGTGGAGCCATCTAAGGTTGCTTCTCCTCCACCAAGCATGCCTAAGCAGGAAATTATGGAGGAACATGAGACTAGCGGAGAGGCAGAGCCATTCAAGGTAGGGGCACTCTTTGGTATGGCGGCTGAGCTCGAAGCTGAAGAGGTAGAAAAGCATCCTTCTCCTCTAGTGATGTATGAAGATTCTCCAAAAAATGGCAAAGGAAGTAGATTTCCTGAGCAGGAGGAGGACATCCTTGTTAGCACCCCATCAGCAGTGCAAGAGGTGGAGCTTGAAGAAGGTGATCAAGGTGAGCAGCTCCCTGAAAAGGAGCAAGATAAAACAATTGAAAAGGAAGAAGGGAAAACAACAGAACAATAGGAAGAAGCAAGAAAAGAGGAAATCTGGGTAGAACCTGCAGCCCCAGACTGGCTTGAAAAAGAGATTGCAAGGAAGAAACAGGTAGTAGTTGATGACACTCCCTTGGATTGGGATGAAATGCTGTCCAAAATTGGCAAAGGAAAGAAAAAGAAGGCAGCTAAGGTGGTTTCAAAGATGGAGAGAGATGAAGTGAATAACTGAGTTATCCACATTGCCACCCCTACCGCGGACAAGACAAGGGAAGATGTCACTGGTGGAGATTATAATGTACAAACTATTAACCTAGGACCGGCATCCATGGAGTAGGATATAGAGGAATATGAAGGGTCTAGTGCTGTGATCATTGGCAGACTAAGGAAGGAGACCCAGACCAAGCACGAGCTGAGAAAGGAGAATGAAAAAATTAGGAAATTCTTAGAGGAAGTGATGAAACCCCTGCAGTCTCTCCACCCATCTTCTTCTACCACTCCTGGCTGAAGGAAAATATCTCCGAGATTGAAAAGATGAAGACTTCAGCTCAAATTGCAATAGATTGGTTGAAGGGTGTGCAAATGAAGGGGATAGTGCAATCAAGGATATCCTATCAATTGGGAAGATGCAGTCTGAGCCAAGGAATTATTAGAGTATGTGCTATCTCAGGACAAAGAGGACATTGACCTCTTGCTGCAGAAATCCAAGGTCATCATGGGACATGGTAAGGATCAATTGGCTATGGATGGAATCCTTCCTTCCTCCAGATTAAATGAACCCTGGGAATGGTTTGAGGCTTTGCAGATTCAACATAAGGCCATGAAAAAGATCCAGAAGCAAAAGAAGCAAATATATGGTGATCTTACTAGTGTGTATGAGGGGTGCATTGCATTTTTTGAGGTCATGACTGGAAGGAGAAAGATTGCTCCTAAATATTTGAGCTTGGAACAGTTAAGGGAATGGTGGCATGAGGTTTATGCTCCAGATGCTGAGAATGCTATAACTCGCCACTAGCTAGATGATGCAGCAACCTACTTGGCAATAATGGATAAATATCAAGCACATAAAGATGATTGGAATAAGACTGTTGAGCAGTCAAAAGAGGAGATTGACTCCATTAAGTGCAGAGTTAAGATAAAGATGATTGGAATAAGACTGTTGAGCAGTCAAAAGAGAAGATTGACTCCATTAAGTGTAGACTTAAGATCTTGCCTTTGCCACCTATTGCCGAGTTGGATGGGGTGTTTTTGAGGGTTCAAGGATCGTTGGCCCAGAGCAAGGATAAAGGAGGCGGTATTTAATGCCATTTTGAGATTTGTGCTTCCCTATTATCATAGGGCATGCATTGGACTAGACTACATTGGGGATTGTGTCGAGGCCGACCTTGATGATATAGATGGCATTTAATGTGTGCCTTATTTTGGTTTTCTAAGGCCGACTTGTTTTGGCGGTTATTCTTATTTTGTAAATGTTTGGCTGGGCCGACATGTCTTGAGAATTTTCTATAAGGGCATTCCTGCCTCATTGTGAAAGGGGTTAGACAATTAGATATTAGACATAAAAATTGGAGGAAAAAGAGTTAGAGCATTTTTGTGAATTTCTTGAAGCAAGTATTGTAATCAGAATAGTGGAACTGTTAGTCTTTTGATGATTTAATGCAATTGAGGACATTGTGGTTTTCCTTGTGAAATCTCTTGTGTTAGTTTATCTCGCATGGTTCTTGTTGTTCTATCTCTTAATTTGCTTGAAGATTTAGGGTTTAGTATTCAGAACTAAGAATTAGTTTTAGTTTGGTGAATGATGTTTATGATTTTATATTTGGAATGTTTGTAGCAATCTCTGGTCTATACTCCCAGTAACTATCTGATTGTAGTAGGATGGTGAAGTCAAACTGGACCATACATTTAAATGTGCTTAAGTTCGATTGTAGATGAATGTCTATGGTTTGAAAATATATATGCCTTAGAAGATTGCACCATTCTTGTGATATTGCATTGTGGGTTAAGCAGGAATTGGTTATTTGAGGTTGGTCCATTCCAGATATCTATCTTTTGCATTGTTCAATTTAGGAATAGTTTAGATATTATCATATTCTTGCACCCTTATCTTTTGCTATTTCTTTATTATCTGGTTAGATTTAGGATTAGAGATCATTATATTGCAAAATCTGATAAATTGAAAGGATACAGTTTGCTTGTAGTAAGGTCCCTTTGTGATTACCAACATTTTCACATATTATCTGAGTTGTTTATGCATTGTCATTACCTGACACCCGAGAGACCTTGGGGTGATTTTTAGTGATTTATTATTGAAAATAACTCTTCAAGAGAGATAAAATATTGCATTCTGTCTGAGTTGTTGCCGTGCAGAAAACACCATCAACAGGCCATGACTAGAATTTGGATACTTATGCCCCGAAATGGGGATGAAGGATGGATATTTTGGTCAGACTTTGCCATTCAATATACACTATAAAGCCAATACTCTTACAACAAGAGCTAGAGTCTTGAATTCCACCTCAAGCTCCAACAGGCTACAAAGAATTGGGAAATAGCTAACCCTTCCAATGAATCAAAAGCAGTTAGCAGATAATGAGTTAGAACCTCAACTCAACTATTTTTATGAGTACATAGTATAAGTAGCTAGAATCGGACACAATGTGCGTTGGACTGTAGAGAGGGATAAGCCTTCAAAATTCTATTTCAAATTCATGAGAAAGAACAAATCATAAAGGGTTTTAGCCCTAAGGGACCTTAATGAAATTCTTGTAAAAGATGAACTACAAATTCAACACATTATTCAAGGTTATTTTCAAAATAAATCACTTCAGTGGCTGTTGCTCCTCTGTCGTACTTATATGCACCTTTTGAAGTAAATAGTTTTCCAAAAGGCTTGACAACTTTGAAGAGGTGTCCTTATTAGAGTAGAAGACAACATTAAAGCATCTACAAGATTTAAGAACAATTAAATGTCCCCAAGTCTAAATGGTCTCCTTATGTAGTCACCAAACTAGCATAGCTTCTGATATACCATTGTAAAACATCGGATGGTAGAACTATCAGTGGGTTTGGCATATGCTCAATGATTTATAAACTCACCCCACTGAATAAGTGGAAGGGTTTTATATTTTCTTACCCCATTGAATAAGTGGAAGGGTTTTAGATTTTCTTACCCCACTAAACAAGTGGTTTAATTGTAATTTTCTTACCCACTGCATAAGTGGAAGTACTTTTTGTTTACCCACCAAATAAGTGGTTGCTTTTCCATCACACTCCACTGAATAAGCGTGTAGTGTTTCTTTTTTTCAGTTGCATAAGCACTCAACTAAATAAGTGAGTTTGGTTGGCTAGCTGTCAAGTGCATTTCCTTTCACTTGCAAGCATTCCTATTAATTGTATAGTTTTGAACACCATATGCTCTCACCTTGCCCATCTCAAGAACTAGGTGATCAGAAAGTGGAAAGGATACTGCTTTGTGTCTCATTTCAATTGAAAATATTCAAAAATAATCAAGGGCAGTTATTACTGACATGATTGAAATAGATTTCATTTTGAACAATTTGGTAATTTCTTCCACAAGGCTATAGCAACTCTCTTTTCCAAGCTGCCATAGGTGTTGGTGCCAATGGAAAAACTTCAAATCCTATCCACCTACAAAGGTCTATCTATGAGGGTTGATTTCTTGTTACCTAAAAGTAATCGTTGCTGATATATCAATTTATCTCCTGGAGGTCAGAAAAGTACAAGGAAAAATTAGAGGCGTTTCACTTCAACATTTGGCAAACTTCTCCTGGGCTTATGCAGCAATTAGTCAAAGGCAGTGCTTGGATAGCTTTGGCGAAAATGCTGGAGCAGTGATGAGTGAAGGAAAAACTGAGGTTATGATCATTTGATTAGGACAATTTTTTAGCATGGTCAAACTATAATACATAGAACTTGATCTATTAATGCTTAAAGTTGAATGGGGCTATGTTGGAAGGCTGGTTCTCAAGTAGTAATACACATAGCTTGATCTATTAATGCTTTAAAAATACCATATGCATTTCTTTTATTAAATATTATAATCTTATCATTAATAATAATTGATACAAATTTTAGTGGAAGGACTAAGGTTCTGAAAGTTTGAGTATATTGTTCTTTTTCAAGTACCATTTGCTGACTGGAACTTTCATTATTTCTCCATATATTTACTAACTTTTATAGTTTCCTACCTATAGTATATGTTGAAACAACTAAATTTACTTGAAGGTAATATTAAAGATCGCTCAGTTCAGGCAAGGCCAAGTAAGATTTTTGCTCAAGTGCTTATGTTTTTAAGGTCTAACAAAATTATGGATCTAGCTGCTTCCTTTCAAAGATCTTTAATCCTGTAGTAGGATTCCATAAGAAACTGTTTTTCCAAATTCTGACATTTTCTTAATTATTTTACTTCAGAAAAGGAAATTACAGTTTATTCATAGGGAAATTTGTTCCAAGATATGTGTTGTATAGAAAAGTAGTTTCCAAATCCCAACATAGCCAAACATGTAGCTATATCAACATTACTGCCTCCAGATTTGCAAGAATGCCTAGCAGGCAATCAAAAAATTCAATGTTAATTAATCCACAAGTCTATGTCAAGCCAAATATATGTTTTTGATAGATAGCTTACTCTATAAATACCTTGTAGCTGACCAAGGTTCAAAATTTCAACTCTTCTTGCTAACCTATCTTTCTTACAATTATAGATACACAGTGTTGAATTGCAATCCATATTATTAGCCATCCTAAGGAAAATGCTAAAATAAAAGCATTTCTTCATCCATCAATAATCTGTTGCATAATATCTGTTGTAATTACCAATAGAATTACTATTAACAGAATCTGTTAGAGAAACAAAAGTAAGGTAGATTAATTGAGCCCATCTACAAACCCTTAAACATAAACCATGAAAACTTAGAATAAATTGTAGCAGTATGGATGGCTACTTCAGATAGAGTGGTGGTGAAACTCTATGCTATGCACCATAACAACTCCATGCCATGCATGAGAATACCAAAATGATATGGTAAAAACATGAAAAGAGGAGGGAAATAATATTTTAGAGTTGTAGCCATAGAAACCCATAAGCCTGAGGTTTTCCTTAGCAGCATTGCCCATATTTTATAGAAGTAAGAGGATTATATTTTAGAACATTGGTCCATGTATTTTAATCCTGCTAAAGATATGTCCAACGTAGTTCCTATTTTGGTGAAAATTCCTCATCTTCCTCTATTTTTTTAGGATGACAAATCTTTGCTACAATTGGTAACACTTTGGGCCACTTCATCAATAAGGTTGAGCCAAAAGAGAACTCTAGCATCTAATAAATACACATATATGTGAAAATTTGATAATGATCTGATTCCCTTCAAATGGAATAAATGCCATGAGTATGGTCAGTTTGGTTGGGACTCCAAAAAAGAAGCACCCAAAAGTTCCTAACACACCTTCATTACAACCAAAGGAAAAATACATCTTCAACAAATAAATAGTCAATGAAATTATGGTACCAAATAGGGTTAAACTATTGTTGTTTCAAATATGTTTGAAATATTCAGAGGGAATATGCAGGCCCTTCAAAATGGGAAATGAGCAATCAAGTTGAACTCAATTTGAGGGAAGTGCAAAGGATTGTAGGGCAACAATCCTCTTTAGAGGGAGTAGAAATATAAAACTATCACATTGAAGTTCATTTGATACAAAATAAGGAGGTAGGACAATTGAAAATATCCAATAAAAAAATAGTGGTTCTTCTAAAGAATTGTCACATTACCACAAAACTAAGTTGTAAAGCACCCTTAATCCCAATGTAATCTAGACAAGGGTGAGGACTCACCAATTGTGTTGTTTTATCTTGGGTTGTGTGTGTACATGTGTGCTTGCGTGTATGAAGACAATTAAGGTAATGATCATTGATGAACTTGGAATATTTTATTTTACATGGATTGGGGAATTATCGTGTCAATTATGGTTATAATTGGCTAAATTGAACATGTATGAATTTATTTATGACTAATCTAGACTAATATTTATTTGTTGAAATTTGAGATGGTATAAATGTCAATCTTGTATGTGTTAGGGTGCAAGGTGGCATAGACTTTGTGGTTTTGTTTTTGATAAAGGTTATATGGCCAAATTGGTCCTACACCCACTTAAGTGTTTGAGATCCAAGTTAAGGTTCAACCAATTGTAAGTAGATTGTAGGAAAAATAACATTGAGACATAGTTTTGATCTTATACTTTGTTTGAGTTTAGAGGTCTTGTCAATTTGTCTAGTACTTGGAAGACCAACTTGAATACATATCTTCAACACACATTGGTTGGTGATATATATAGTAAAAAAATTTAAACATCTTTTGGCAATATGCAATATTTACTATTGTGTTATCTTCCACAAGTTAATCATTTAATCCCCAACCTTATATGAGTTTAAGCAAAATAAAACTACAAACTCGTATAGTAATAATTTAAAACAAGAATAAGAGGCTACTAGAAATAAATCTCTTGTTAGACATAATGCTAAGGCATTATAAATGCGCTCCAAACAAAATTTTTGTGTGCATATTTGCACCTGATATGTTAGGCTGGAAGCTCTTTTTTAGGAGCACCATATGCATATTTATTTAGGCACAACAAAGGAGAAAGGGGAAATATTAATATGAAATTATGGAATTTGGGTAGTTGCAAGAAAGGAAGTCAATAAAAAGGAGATAGGGTAGAAAAGTGCAAATAGTAGGCGTGAGCAAGAATTTTTAAAGTTGTAAGGATTTTGGAGGTTGAAAGTCAAATCCTAGAATACTAGGTAAGTCCTCAAGGGAAGTTTTAATACTTATATTGCTACTTTCATCTATTAATCTCAAACTAGAGTATTCATTGAGATTTACTTGTATATTTGAGCCTTAAGTTGCTATTGAATGCAGTGTGACAAGTTATTTGTAAAATGAAATAACTAATTTACTTAGCAAATCCTTGCCCGTATGCCTTAATAATATAAATTCCATATGCACATTAATGGATTTACATAAGTTAGGTTTCTCACTCATGAAATTGTAAGGATAGACCTTAAATACTAGTGTTGTTTCTTACTCATGAAATTGTAAGGATATACCTTAAATCCTAGTGTTGTTTCTATGGTCTCCTTGTAATTATAATTTGTTTCAGACATGCATTTCTAATTGAAGGAGCTATTGCATGAGGGAAATATTATGTGCTTATGCATATACTAACTTAAATATTACTATTTTGCAGTGCTTACATTTGAAAGCAATTTGAACAATCATGACAGGGTAGTGGTGCATCAAGTGAGTGCAAAAATGGGTTTCAAATCCAAAAGTTTTGGGTGTGTCTCTTTCAGACCTTTATGATTTATTCATTAGTAATTTTCTCCTATCATTTCTCCATACCAATAACATTTATTCTAGTAGGTCATGGGGAATGTTTGGATTACGAATATGTAATTATAACATGTGCATGTATAGGTATAATCTAACATTTTGAAGCTTATCTATCATCCAATTCATTTTATAGTTTCCCCTTGGGATCTAGTGTAATTTGTAGAAATTAAGATGTGTACCTCAAGATGTTGTGGTTTTCATAATCATAGATTATAACAATTATTCATTCTTATTCTTAATATAATTTATTCCAATATCCAATCATGATTCAGTCTAGTATCAGTGACATTTGATTATAATGTTCTTATGTTCCAAAAAAAGAAGAGACTACACTCTCTTCGTGAGACTTGAGTTATTTCTTATACAGATGTTTTAGAGAAGAACATAAGTTGCAACATTTTTAAGATCCAACTAAAAAAGAAGTGTTGCTGGAAATACTCAGCCTATATTCATATATGATCCACATGTACCACAGATTTAACTAGCATCCTAGTAATAATGTTTAGGGTGTTTTCAATATAGCCAACATGGGCACAAAGGTCAACCATGCACACCAAATGATCAACTATTTATGTAAATTGTAATGCATTAAGGGTTACTGATGTGTGAAGTATGTGCAACCCTCATCCACTAAACCTGCATGACTGCATGCACCTAGAACCCAATCTAAAATTGATTCCATTAACTCCCTGTCATAGCTGCAACATTGGAATATAATAGAGTTGGAGGTTTAAATAAGCTCCCTGATTCCATTGGAAAGTTATCACAGTTGCAACACTTGAGCATAAAAGGGTGTAAAAGTTTAAATAACCTCCTTGATTTTATTGGCAACCTATCGCAACTGCAATACTTGAGCATAGAAAGGTGTAAAAGTTTAAATAACCTCCTTGATTCTATTGGCAACCTATCACAGCTGCAACACTTGATCATAGAAGATTGTAGAGGTTTAACTAACCTTCCTTATTCCACTGGCAACCTGTCACATCTGCAGTACTTGAAAATAGTAAGTTGTAGAGGTTTAAATAACCTCCCTGATTCCATTGTCAACCTATCACAAATGTAGAACTCGAACATAATAGGAAGTTTCAAAGGTTTAAATAACCTCCTTGATTCCATTGGCAACTTGTCACAACTGCAACCTTGAACATAGAAGGGTGTGAACATTTAAATAACCTTCTTGATTCCATTGGCAGCCTATCACAACTGCAACACTTGAACATGTTAGGGTCTATAGATTTAAATAACCTCCCTCATTCCATTGGCAACCTATCATAGCTGTAGCACTTCAACATAGAAATGTGTAAAAGTTTAAATAACCCCCTTGAGTATATTGGCAACCTGCCACAGCTGCAACACTTGAAAATAGAAAGTTGTAGAGGTTTAAATAACCTCTCACAACTGCAACACTTGAATATAATAGGAAATTTTAAAGGTTTAAATAACCTCCTTGATTCTATTGACAATCTATCACAACTGCAACACTTAAAAATAAAATATTGTCATAGTTTAAAATCACCTCCTTGATTTCATTAGCAACCTATCACAACTGTAACACAACACTTAAACATAGAAGGGCGTGGACATTTAAATAAGCTCCTTGATTTGTTTGGCAACCTGTCACAACTGCAACACTTGAACATAGAAGGGTGTGGACATTTAAATAAGCTCCTTGATTCCATTGGCAACTTGTCACAACTGCAACACTTGAACATGGTAGGGTGTATAGATTTAAATAGCCTTCCCGATGCATTGGCAACCTGTCATAGCTGCAACACTTGAACATAGAAGGGTGTAAAAGTTTAAGTCTAGAAGCATCATAATGGATTTTTTACGCTAGAGTTTTCTTCCCATGGTGGGTTTCTCCAAGTTCAATAACCGTATTATGTGTTCTCTTGACTACACAAATTGTTTCAGAGTATTCCTTAAGTAAGTAAATTGAATCCTTGTTGTGGAGCATGCTAGATAGAGCTTTATTGTTATAGGATGGTTTATAGTGTGAGGACTGATATTCCATCCTTTTTTCTTAAGTAGCTGTTGAATATTGAGTCATCGAGATTGTTGTAAAACAACTATAAAGAAATTCATTGTTGATGATAAGTGTGTGGAATGCCCACAACTTTTTATAGATCAAAGAACACACAAGTGAAGGGAAGAGCCCACTGCTTGAGCAATAATGAGAGTAAGATCTTAGCAATAGAGAAAAAAATGTAAGTAAAAGTGTTTTATTCCTATTAATTACAAGAGGGCTGCAATAAGGAAAACCATCTAAAGAATAAGAGATCACAAGGGATGAATAAGCCAAAAAAAGACCAAAACTATCTATTGAGGGGGACCCTAGATCTACAGATGCATATCAAGTGGTGGCACCACACCTTTTTGAAAATCAACAATGGATACATAAAAAATACCATGAGTTTTTTATGAAAGCAAAAGTGAAACCATTGAAATCTCATTACTTGGGGTTGGTCTCTAATCAAATCAAGAAATATCTATTATAGTATCCAAAATCATCATAGGACCATTTAACCTGTATTTACTAGCAATTGCACCTTGGTGTGCAATGGGTAAGCCGAATAGGTGTGGAAGGTTCATTATTGAAAAAATTGATCCATTTTTTTGATACCATTGTGTAATACATGAGATCTAATGATAGACCATTTAACAAATATGCATTCATTGACAGTAATTGAAACATAACTAAAACAAAAAATTTGAATTTGGAATATAATTAGGCTCCATTATCAATAGGCAAGATAATATTTAAAAAATAAATATTACACATTTTCAATTAGAAAAATCAAACAATCTTTCATATATTTAATAAAAAACCATAAATTTGTGAGTATTATAAATAATTAACATTTAAGATTGCAATAGTCAAGAAACAACCCATCATTTTATGAAAGACCTTTAATATCAACCAAAGAAAATAAATGTTCAGTCACTCCAATCAGGGCCTTAAATGGAATCAGTTAGAAGATAATGTTCTTGACACTAATTCAATTCTAACAACATCATTGGGTCATTTCTTATGCTTGTATTAGTGTCCTAAATGTTGTCAGTTCAAAAGGTCACTTCACGCTAATTTCTTGGTGCTGGGTGCTTAAATTTCTAAAGCTATGAACAATAGAAGAAATACCATACTTATTTTTCTAGATCTATTGAAGGAGACATAATCTATTATAAATTTAAATGTCTCTATGTAAATGCTTAGAGAAGACAACAACAAGCATAGAGTCTGAAGTAGTCAAAATAATCACTAATCAGGCCATTAATCTTGAGGAAAAGGTCAATGAAATAAACAAGCCAACAATATGGCATAGTAACCACTCGGGCCTCACTTCTGAACTAATGAACTTTCTATCTTTTCTAATCAGCCAATTAAGGTCATCTGTGTTGCAAATATTTCAAAAATTACATCCCTACTACTAAGTCTTATAATCACTTCTAAAGTCTGATCAATTATCCCTCACCCCATTATTGACTTATCTCACATAGAACCTCTTGCAAACAACTACCATGCCACTTCAACTTTTCTAAGACAAGTATAATATTGAGAACAGTAACCCTATACAACTCGCTTGTATTGTATTAACTTTCTTCTTCTTATGTTAGGCATGCGTGGCCATTGCTGTATATATGTGGATAATTTATAAGTAATAATTATGTGGCATAAAAATTCTTGAGGAAAAATATTCTTATAGTTGAAGGTTTGTCCACTTGTCAAACCTTTTGTCCCTATGTCTTGTCTCTAGCACCACATTTTCTATACATGCATAATACTAAATAATGAAAGATACGAAGACAAGCTGATATTTATTGGAGAGCTAAAGCAAGAGGACATGACTGCCATTGTGGGCAGTGGAATTAGTGATGCACCAGCATTAGGAAACTTTACAATGTCAAGTTATGTTCTAGAGTGCTTAATTAATTCAAATATTTTGAGAGCATCTTTGGAAATTCCATGTTGTGCATATCCTGAAATCATTGCATTTGATGAGATGACATATCTTTGGACCATTTTGTCAAACAGTGAACGTGCCTTTTTTATGCTTCCACATTTTGCATAATGTCCACCAGGGTAGTTGTAACTACAACAACTAATAAAATTCCTCTTTTCTTTATGCTTTAATGGGTGTCCATACCCTATTCCAATGCTCCTATTTTGGCATAGGTAGGGAGGGAGAATGCTGGAAAAATTTGTGGTATTTTACACTTGCCAATAGCATTTGCTTGAAAGTTTCTATTTTTTTTTAAAAATTACATTTTGTGCATATCCTGCAATCATTGCATTCCATGAGATAATGTCTCTCTGAGGCATTCTGTCAAACAGTTTACGTGCCTTTACTATACTTCCAGATTAATTGAAGATGAATTTTGTTTTGCACAAGCAGGCTGATGAGAATGTGTTTGTAAAAAGATCAACTGCTAGTATGTTGAGTGGAAAGCAGCTTGCTTCTCCAAACACGGTGAGTTCTATGATGACCTTAATGAACATATTTTATCGTATTTTCTGTGTTCTATGGTATTGAATATTAAATCTTACAATTTTTTATTTGTCTGAATGAGATATTGATTGAGCTGCATGTAGCTGTTGTTATCTAAAGAGAAAACTATACAAGTTTATTACTTTATGTTATTCATGCATAAAAATTTGTTGGAAGCCTTTATGCAAGTTTAGTAGGAACATGGATGAAGTGCAACTTTTGAACGTAATAAAAACTCAACATATCTTCCAAGGATTGTTATAGATCAAATATACTATAAGTTGAATGTCATGCTTTGGATTTATTTTTGGTTGCCTTGTACATCATTTTTTATGAATCTCATTATGTGTGGATGGAAACCAACCCTATGCATTGTCAAATCATTTTGTCAAAATGTTAACTTCAAGTTTATAAGATGAATTGAAATTTTGAACAAAAATTAACTATCATCCACATGTTTTTGATAAAAAAATTCTTTTTTCCTAGTTTTTGACTCCTCACACCTTGGTAGAAATGTATGTTTTGTAATAAGGTTATTGAACAATAGTTAATATGGAATGCTTGTTGATATTTAAATTGCTGATGGGTATGCACAAGCAGGCTTATGAGAATGGGTTTGTAAAAAGATTAGCTACTAGTATGTTGAGTGGAAAGCAGCTTGCTTCTCCAAACACGGTGAGTTTTGTGATGACCTCAGTGAACACATTTTATTGTATTTTCTGTGTTCTATGGTATTGAATATTAAATCTTACAATTTTTTATTTGTCTGAATGAGATATTGATTGAGCTGCATATAGCTGTTGTAATCTAAAGAGAAAACTATACAAGTTTATTAGTTTATGTTATTCATGCATAAAAATTTGTTAGAAGCCTTTATGCAAGTTTAGTAGGAACATGGATAATGTGTTATTTGTTGGAAGCCTTTATGTAAGTTTATGTTATAATGTGTTATTTTTTTCTTTTTGTAGGAATGTATTGATAAACTCAAAGAAGGAGATAAAGTCAAGGTGTTGGATCCATTAGATTGTGATGTTGTGGGCATTGGGCGGATTCACTCCCTATCTATTAAACATGGAGTCAACTTGAAAGGAACAATGGATGCAAATGTAAACATTTTAAAAGTCACAAGTAACATACCCCTTGTTTATGAAGACAAAATAGATGGAGTTGTTCGTCTGAAAGAGAAAGAGGGAAACTTCACACAGTGGCCACTAAAATATTTGCAAAAAATGACATAGTTGAACATATTTATCATGTACTAGTTGCTAGACATCTTGGCTCACTACTTTATGCAGTATTTTGAATATGTTGTTCAGGGATCTTAATTATCATGGTGTATTTGAAAGACTTGGAAACTCTTAGACAACTTTGACATTTTTTATTATATTTACATATATACTCTTAGACATATTTGACATCTTATAACTTGATATATATATATTGATATATATTTGCATTAAATTTTTTTATTGTAGATTACTTTTATTTATCATGATGTTGAATCAATCTTTTCATTTTAGTATGTTGTAGCTTGTACACATATGTAATATTTTTATTTACTTTTATGTTTTAGTTCAAATTTAATATTATATTAGTTTTGCATTATAAAATTTATGGTATTTAATAGATTATTTATTTCATGATTATATTTACTACCAATTAATGAAAAATAGTAAATAAAATGACTGAATTAATGACTAACTATATGACTAAAGTAATGATTAAATTAATGACTAAATGACTAAATAACTAAATATATGACTGAAGTAATGACTAAAATAATGACTAAATAAATGACTAAAGTAATGACTAAATATATGACTAAATAAATGACTACCTTGACTAAATAAATGACTAGTTAACAACAATTAATGAATAAATTAATGATTAAATATATGACTAAATTAATGACTAAATAAATCACTACCATGACTAAATAAATGACTAGTTAATAACAATCAATGACTAAATTAATGATTAAATCAATGACTAAATTACTGACTAAATCAATGACTAAATTAACGACTAAATCAATGACTAAATTAATGACTAAATCAAGGACCAAATTAATGACCAAATCAATGACTAAGTTAATGACTAAATAAATGGCTAAAATAGTTTATTCATAAATTTGGTCACGTTATAAATGACCGGCAATAAACTACTAATGGTCACGTGACTAAAATTAGGCATTTATATGCAATTTTTAGTAGTTTATTTAGTCATATATTGTTGTTTGTGTACTAGTGAATAGCCATTTGTGGTGCACCCTATCAACTGATTGTTGCATGCCTATGCATGCGACCACTAGTTATAACTCATGGACACATATATTTCATTTATATTTCAATTTAGGCATCTCTTGGATGCTTTGACAAATATAAAACTAGAGCCAAATCTATTCATATCTAAGGATGTTCAAGAAAAGTAGAAGATTCAAAATGAAGAAGCTCTTGGCATCATAGGTATTTCCATGTCTTCTAAACTCTATGCTCATACTAGAAACTATGTGAAATCCTATGAAGCATGAAAGATCCTCAAAACTATCTGTGATAGTTCAAATGAGTCAAGAAAGATATAACTTCAAGATCAACTTGAAGGTTTGAGGTATATAGATTTCAAAACTGAGTTTTTGTTAAAGTTTGATTCTCTCAATATTCAATTTCATGGTTTAGGAGTAAGAATTAAATCTCTTAGACTAATTTTTATTATTCTTAAAATAAGTCTACTGAGACAATTCCAATAGTTTATTACAAATTATATTCATACTCAATTAGCTATTGCTTCATTAGCTAGTCAACTTATGATATTTTTGAAACTTATTAATTCAAGAAGAAGAAAAATTGACTCAATTTGGTAATCTTATAAATAGTGAGCATGCTTTTATATCTAAAAATCATAAGAAAACTTTAAGCTTAATAATAAACAATATTATTGTAGACATCAAAAAAATTGTCCTCTTACAACACTTGTCTCGACATTACATCATTTAGGCATCTTGTAGCATGCTTTGCCCTAGGCACCCATGTAATCATCTAATTAGTTAAATAAATCTTATTTATTTGACTAATTTCATTCATCCCCTTCCTAGGCATAATTCATCAATTTCTCTAATGTTAATTAAATAATTTATATTATTTAATTAATTAATTCATAATCCATCCATTTCTCTAATGTTAATTAAATAATTTATATTATTTAATTAATTAATTCATAATCCATCTATTTCTCTAATGTTAATTAAATAATTTAAATTATTTAATTAATTACTTCATAATCTATCCATTCCTCTTAATGTTAATTAAATAATTTATATTATTTAATTAATGAAATCATAAAATCCAGCGTTAATTAAATAAATCCAAAATTTATTTAATTAATAAAATCCTAAGAAGATCTTCTCACTTTCTTTCAAAAACTGAACTCATGTGTATCTAATTAATTTATTTAATTAGATAATTCATCAATTATCCTTCTCGTCTTTTTCAATATTTTTTCCCTTTAAAACAGGAAATGAAATCTTTCTATCTTTTTTGACATCTTATCTCATCTCGTTGTATTTCCTCTTTTGTCAAAAATCAAATCCTTATTGAATCTTGTCAAAATCTTATCTTTGTCAACATCACAGCTCTATAAATACGGCCTCTCAAAATACATTTAGGGGAGATTCATCTAGCATCCAAGCTCTGTCAAAATCAGTCTTCCATCTCTATCCATCATTCTCTTCATTCGACACTTTCCTCAAGTTGTTATGCTGCAAGAATGAGCATCCAACACTCCTCTATTGTCAACCCTTTAAAATCTTGCATCCTTTTGCAGGTGGAGAAGAGCAATGGAGATAAATCAAATTAGTGTGGAGATCGGTTTGCATTTGTGTTTCTCATTTCTCATTTTGTGTTGTTTCATACTCTATTGTGCTTGATAAGGTTTAGTTAATTTATTGTTTCAACATTAAATCTGATTGATTTTTCCATATCTACATTTGGTGAACCTGACATTCTAACCCTTGTTCTTTTGAGCCTTTGTGAGTTTGATTTTGTAGGTAAAGAGTTTTTCTACAGAGGTCCTAGAGATCAAGTTTTTATGGGAGTCTCGAATAAGAAAAATAGCCTCACCATTGCGATCAAGGGGACTACGGTATGAATTTTGACATATAATTTGATATACTTTGCTTGCAAAAAAAGTTTTTTGAAAGAAATTTAAAAACCCCTTTATTTGCAGATGTATGTACATAGTAAATATATTTCTAAAACTTTACTACAGATATATGCACACAGATTTGAGGTATTTTTGTTTTTATTCATACAAATATATACACACAGGTACATTCTCTATATTTTTCTACTCTATTCATTTACAGATTTGATAGGCACATAGTGAATACACCCAAAGCGTACATACAGAGGTCATAGAGGTATTTGCATGATCTACAAGTAATATACACACAAATATCCATCGTCATAAATATATACACAATTTTTTTTCTTATTTCCAGTGTATATATATAATGCACCTCTGATTTTGATTGATAAACAGTGCATATATATCATATTGTTGAATATCTTACCATGTATATTTTATGGGTATATCACAAGGGTTTTGAGTTTCATATATATATATATCGCTTTCCATGTGTATATAGTGTCCTCCATTTGTTTAATGGACTGGTATATATCTACATATGGCGGTTGAGTGTCCATCTTTATGCATACATTCGATTTCTTTATTTACTCATTAAAGTTTTGTTGGAATCATTCTTATATTAAATTGAGTGGTTTAAAATTCTGCACATGCCATTTAAAATTGTCTCATTTAATATTTGTGCAGGTCCTTTTCTTAAAAGTCTTACAGTTGACTTTATATCTTTCTTTATTATTTAAAAAAAACTTCTAAATTAATTAATCTTTTTTAATTTTTGGCAGGATTTAGCCCCTGGTCATATGGAAGACCAAGGGACTGCTAATAATTACCTAGCACCCCCCCAACAAACATCTGGTCATGTGGAGGGCTGAGATTTGGTGCCTAGGGGCTTAAACATTAGCCCCCTCTTTCTTTGCACACCCTTAAAGAGGCTATTATACGAAAACATACATAACTTTTGCATAACAGGTTGGATTTTAAAATTTCAAAAGGTGTTGGAAAGCTAACTCAGCAAGCTACGCAATGGAAAAGACCATTTCAGGTGATTGTATCATTTTTAGTCCTCTTTTATCAGTCAAATTCAAATTTGCATTTAAACTTCAAACGAGCATATCTTGAGCAAAATTGATCCAATTTTGACGATTTTTTTTAAAAGTGCATGAAATTTGCTGAATTTTCTATTTATGCAATCCATTCAGTTGTATTAGGTTATCTCAATCAGATTTTATCAGAATTACTCTTTTTCACATGACTTTCTTCTATGCAAGTTTACTTGGTCTTTCTCAATTTTGTGGCTTGTAGGTGAATCAAAGGAGCTATAACAACATTTGGATCAGTCAAAAAATCAATTTGGAAAGAAAAAATAACTAGGTGCACTCATTCCATCTTTAATCTCTTAATCTTGTTTGTCACAAATTTCAATTTGGGGCATAAAATCAATCTTGTTTGATCACATCATTAAAGTTGGCTTAAAAATAACTATTGTCTTCAATCACACATCTTGATTTGGGGTTAAAAAGAATGAGTTCTTTTATTGTTTTCTTACACACATTTCCTTTCTAAGGGTTAATTAACAACTACGAGTGTGAATCAAGTGTGTGTGTTATCACAAACACCTCACTTGGTTTGCTTTTGTCAAACCCTCCCTAGGAGGCTTGCTAGGGGATTTCATCACCCTTGGGGATGACCTCAATCAAAGTGTGAATCAAAAGAAATGCTTGTTTGGGAGTTAAAATCTTGTCACTCTTGGCTAAGCCCCAAAGAACTTTATACCGTTGGGAAGTGAAGGTGAAGGGTGGGCTACCCCTTTCTCCCGACTATGTGGCAGGATTTTTCTTTCAAATCATCCTTAGTCATCCTTTTATAGACTGGCTTGAGACCTAATTGGACATGCCCCACTTGAATAGTCATAGGGCTTGTTGATGTGTCTTCCATGTGTGCTTGTTTAATAATCATCATTACATTCTTAAAATTTCAAAATTCAAACTTGCTTATGTGTCTTGCATGAGTGATTTATGTGTGTACATGTGTGATCATTCATTTAAACATTTCCAAATCAAGCTAAACACCAAACACATAAAGGAAAGTCACTCTACACATTCTCCCAACACATTCATATCCAAACACTTTCATCCTAATCATTCTTCTTAGCCACATCCTATCCATTTCATCCTAATCAATCCAAGTCATCCAATCTAATCATTCCACATCATCACCATCACCAACAAAGTCCTAGTCACCACTTGTCAAAATGGTCATAATCATAAACAAGCCCAATCCTAATCATAAGCCCAAAATCATAATCCAAGGGGGTTATACCTCTAGGCCAAATCATGAGACAAAACCTAAGCCTGAAGTCATAATTCAAGGAGTCTCTTTCTCTAGTTCAAATCATGAAACAAAACCAAAACATAAAATCAGACTTCGAGGGGCTTCTCCTACCACCGCTAATAATTACATGAATGATGTTACATACTTTGAGGAACAAATCGATGTGCGAGAGCTTACACACGTGTGAAACCATGCCCACATTCGAACACAAATCCCTAACATCCCAACTTTGAAACCTCCTTCAAACACTTCACCAGATACCCCAAACCCTAGACCACCAAACCATACAAAGCTTTCAAACCCTCTTCCAAAATTTTCAACAAATTAAATCACCTAAAATCCAACACCCCCTATCTCAAGCCAATCAATTCATTGCCACTTGTCAAATCCAACAACCACAACGTCATCCCCTATTCATTCATTATCACCCTTCCACCTCATACCAATCTAATCCATCCACTTCTTCGCATGTCAATGCCACATCAACCTATCAAGCCACATCACGACAAACACATGTGACTTTAAGTTCTACCTTGCAACAATTCCAAACTTCCTCATGTTCTAATGCAACCATTGACAAGGGGAATACCAATCTAGCACATTCACCCTATAACTTTATCATACCATAATCCAATCAAAATCAAAACCCTAAGCCAACACCTTCCACCCCTACACCTCCAAAGGATGTGACCCAAGGGCTACGAGCAAGGAATCAACTATCACCATGTTATTCAACACATATATCTGAACATACGAAAGAATCCTCAAACATCATGCCAATTCCTTCAAGCCAACCATGTCATCCACAACCCCTTGAGTCAATTCCAGAGTCTCCCCTCATAAGTCCAAGTCACCCTCTATCATGCTCCTATGTTGTTGACCATCAAGAACATGAAAATTCTCTCCATGAGAAATCCCCTTCCACCTCCATTCCAATAATTCATGAGGTATTTCAAGAGCACAATCCTAAACATGTGGAAACATTACCCCCTCATCCACATAAAGATCAACACCCTCCCAATGATTCCATTCATAACATACCTAATACTGTTCATGATCAATCTTCCATCTTTGATCAAGACCCCTTTTATGATCAAGAAGACCATGATGATCCTCTTAGCCAACTTTATGCATTCCATGGTCAAGAGCTTTCCACCTCACCCATCCATGATGCAAAAACATCCACTTCCCTTGATGAGACATATGCCTCCCAAGCACACATAGAAGATCAAACAAATACATTGGATCTAAGTGAGCACAATGCTAATAAAGATCCTAATGATCCCCCATCACCCATTATTGACCCCATTGTAAGTCCTCCATCATATCCTATTGGTATTTCCACCCTCATTCACAAATGTTCCTCCTTAACAAATGTTCCTCCTTAGAACAACAACAACCATTATCTTCCCTTGCTTTATTTTCTCCATCCAATAAGGAACTTGTGTCTACTGTTTCACTTACACCTAGTCCCATTGTCCATTGCACACTCCAAAATATGAACCACCAAGGTAAAGGTTTAGACCTTCATGAACAAGATATTTTGGAGCCTATACATGTCAAAGTCCCTCCATGCTCTTATGGCCTTGGACCTACACCCTAAGGACAACAACCTAAAGATGTTGGTATTCCCTCCATGCATCCTAAGTCCAATTTCCATCATGAAGCCTATCATACACCCAAAAAATATGTTGGCATTCCACCTCCATCATCCTACAATGTCAAAAGCATGTGACCATGCATCATCCTCCATCCACTTTACCACCATTACTTCCAACTCCTAATATCCCTCGATCCACTTTTCCATCATTACTTCCAAATCCTAATATCCCTCGATGCACTCTACCACCATTGCTTCCAACTCCTAATATCCCTCCATCTAATCTATCTCCACTTCTCCCAACACCTAATATCCCCATTATCCAATCCTCTTATCTCTCCATCCATAAATACCCTAACATTCCTAATCATGACCAACAAATGCACACATTGTATAAACATGAAGCTTCCACCCATTCCACCATACCGGGGATCCAAAAGAAAGAATTTCAATGCCTCTACCTATAAAGTAAAAAATACTAAGGGTTCTCGTGCCTTAGCATACAATTGCATGAAGTAAAAGCCAAAAAAGTTATATAAGCCCATACCTCCAAAATTAAAGGCCAAAACTAAAATGGTTAGGGTACCTAAGAAAAAATAAATCAAGTCAAATGAGGCATCCACATTAAAAAAATCCCAAACATCCCCTTCCACCCCACATTCCCACTCTATTCAAGAGTCTCAAATTCCTAAAACCCACAAGCCAAACAAAAATCATAAAAATACTAAGTCTATGTGGGTATTTAAATCACTTCATCCACCACCTCCTAAGCAAACATCTCCATTGCTTCCTACACCCCATCCACATCAAAAGCTTCAACATTTATCATAGTGTGTACAACCATTGGTCATGGTTCCCTTCCATTTCACCACAATTCCACATAACTCCATCTCCTCATCCTTCACACATTATCCTACATATCTCCCCCACCATCTTCCTATGGTCCATGCTTTTGCATAAACCTTTCATCCATCCTTTTGCACAAGTCCTATTCAATCCACATCATCATCCACTATTCTCCATCCATTCTTACATAAGACCATCATAATCCATCATCTACCTACTCCATCTCCTTTCACGTCATCCCTTACCAACGTCTATGAGCATAATGACATTTGACATGGTCCATGTGATTGACATCCATCTCCAGTGGGACTACCACCTTTCGTGGAACTAGACAGTTGAGTCCCTCCTATCCATATTCCCCTTCTCCTATCTAGAAAATTCAAAAAACAAAAACAAAAACAAAAAAGTAAAGAGAAATCCCTTCGTCCAATGGTGAAAACTTGGTAAACAGGCACCCTGGATAAGTACCATGATGAAAACCTAGCAAATAGGCATCATGTGTAGGTTGATCTTCTATGCCACTTACACTTGGGGGCACGATGTCTTATCTATCCAACCTATCATTCATATCATGTCATTTCCATCCTACCTACCATCTTTAGCCATAATACATATCTATCATATTAAGTCCACTTCATCCACCCTTCTTCTTTTGATCTTGATGAAGATATAGGGGGAAAATGTTGAAACATGCTTTGGATATCTTTTGATAAACCTCATCCTTCCAAACAAGCCTATCATTATCCTATTGCCATAAGCTTTGTCATGAAAAATCCTAAGTCTTCTACCTAGAATGGGGCATGTTATTCCTATGCGACATAGTCTTTGGAGATCACATCCTTGCTCTCTTATGATGCATACATCCATACCATCCATCCATATATCATGAGCCTTTTTCCCATCACCCACCCCTTCATCCATCAATCCCATCTATTTCCTTGCACCTAGACTTGGTTTTCCCCTTGTCATTGGTATCTAGCACAAAGGCTAATCAAATTTTCATCCAAAAACATCAAAACATTTCAAAACTCCAAAAACATCAAGACATTTCAAAAATCCAGAAAACATCAAAACATTTCAAAAATCCAAAAATAACAAAAAAATTCAAAAATCCAAAAACATCAAAACATTTCAAAACATTTCAAAATTCCAAAAAAAAATAAAAAAATAAAAAAATCCCCAAAAATACAAAAAAATCAAATATCCAACAAAAATCCAAGCAATAAAATCAAACCACATCACTTCTGGTAATCAATCTAATCATTATCATCAAATCAATTCATTTCTTCATCAATTCAATCACTCACCTCAATCCACTCATTCAACCATTCAACCAAATCAATCATCTTCATCAAAAAAATTTCATCCATACATCAAATCATCTTCAATCATTCCAAGCAAGTATCCAAATGCAATTCAATCCTTAATCTACACCAATCAAGTTGATCAATCTTGTCAAATTATCTAATCACATCGTTTGGTCTTGATCCTTATCTTGTTGTAAACCTAATCAATCAACCAGTCAATCAATCAACTATCAATCATCCTTGTGTTGCTCTAGGGACATGTCACTCCCCACAATGAAAACATTATCATCATCATCAATCAATCGATCAATAAACAATTTACATCTTGACTGGGGGAATACCTTGTTTGTTTTTGTATCATTTGTGTATGCTTTCTTGCTTGCTTGCGTGTGTTATCATTTTATCTTGCATTTGTATCAAATCCATATCATTCTAGCTAATATTCATATCTTGTGTATGTTGGAGTAGCTTTTTGCACTATCCTTTGTATCTAAGGTCACATCATACCTTTTGTGCATTAGGACTTTAATGCTCTAAGTCTACTTTCTCATATGTCTAGACAAGGTTGTATTATGCTGGGGCATGAGACACATCGTCACCTTGGTCCTTATATCTTGGTGCATAACGTCTAGTGCTATATCAAACATCATGGTTGCTCACCTTCATTGCAACATAACGTATCATTCCTCTCCTTCATCCACTTTCTATCTTGCATCATCTTGTCTATCCTTATCATTTCATTTTGAGAGCCTACCCGTGTTTGTTCAACCCACCTATCCTCTTGAGGGGGCATCATCATTCCATCATCATTCTATCTTTATATCATTATCCATTTTCCTCTATCCATACCTTAACTTCTTTGAAATGATGTTACTTGACACAAATCTCATCATCTCAAACATCATCTCAAAGAGGGGCAAAATGTAGACATCAAAAAAATTGTCCTCTTACAACACCTGTCTTGGCATTACATCATTTAGGCATCTTGTAGCATGCTTTGCCCTAGGTACCCATGTCATCATCTAATAAATTAAATAAATCTTATTTATTTGACTAATTTCATTCATCCCCTTCCTAGGCATAATTCATCAATTTCTCTAATGTTAATTAAATAATTTATTTAATTTAATTAATTAATTCATAATCCATCCATTTCTCTAATGTTAATTAAATAATTTAAATAATTTAATTAATTACTTCATAATCTATCGATTCCTCTTAATGTTAATGAAATAATTTATATTATTTAATTAATGAAATCATAAAATCTAGCGTTAATTAAATAAATCCAAAATTTATTTAATTAATAAAATCCTAAAAAGATCTTCTTGCTCTCTTTCCAAAATTGAACTCATGTGTATCTAATTAATTTATTTAATTAGATAATTCATCAATTATCCTTCTCATCTTTTTCAAGATTTTTTTCCTTTAAAATAGGAAATGAACTTCTTTCTATCTTTTTTGACATCTTAACTCATCTCATTGTATTTCCTCTTTTGTCAAAAATCAAATACTTATTGAATCTTGTCAAAATCTTATCTTCGTCAATGGTGCAGGAGCACCCATAGATCACCATAGATTGTTTAGAAGGTCTGTCTAGGACAACTAAGCAAGCAATCAAATTTAGTTCATTTGGATGTAAGCCTTAATGGAATTTTTGGTTGGGTTTTGATCAAATGAAGGTCATGTTGACCATAGAATAGGTATCATTAGGTTCTAGCTCAAAATAAGGTTTTGGATTTTGAGGAATTCTTGTAAATATTTGAAAATGTTGCTCAATTAGAGCTACAAGTGGCCAAGAAGAGCCCAAGGGAGAGGATAACTATTTGAAGGACCCTATTTATGGAATGCCTCGGCATTGGAGTAGGGTTGGAAGCATTTGTTATGTTTTGAAGTTTTGTGAATTCAAGAAAAGCAATTGTGTTTGGAAGAGAATTTTCTGATTTTTGCATTGAAGTGATCTTTTAATGGAATAATCATGGTGTTGTAACTTGTGTAGAATGTAGTGTAGTAGTTATCCAAGCATTGTGTGACATTAGGTAGTTTCTTTATTCAATTTCAAGCTTTGTTTGTAAATAGTTTGGTTTCCATACTATTGCTGGTCTGAACTAGGCAGTTTTGTGAAAATGGAATGTTAGTTCACTCTCCCACCATACAAATTGTACGAACCTTTGGGAATAGTGACTGGACCCAATGTATGTACATATGGTATGGTTTAGGGTTTTTGAAACCATAGGAACTACTGTGGAAGTCTTTCCCTAGGCGAACCAGGAAGAGTTCGGCTAGGGAAGACAAAAAGTTCAGAGCACTTGATTTGCAGGGGTATCCATTTCCTAACAAGTCACAATGTGGAGAGGGTAGGTAATTACCTTGCCAAGGCATAGCATGGAGGAGGAAGCACCATCAATCCATCTAGTGTGAGGAATATCTAACAGTTTATAGTGAGGTCAAGGAAGGGTTTGTATAGGCCTAATTTTTCCAAATTGTGGGTTAGGCCTTTGTACGGACAGCTAAGACCCAAGACCCCAAAAATATTTGAGAGGTCTTCTTATGAACTAGGAATCATAAGAAAAGATTGGGTGTTCTTTGGAAAGTTTTAGAGAACTAACCTGATTTCTCGGAGGAGGCCTAATTGGGGCTCCTAGGGCTAGTAGCCTTTTTAGGCCTAAATGAGGGTTTGGTGAAAGCAACCCATAGATGGAGCTAGGTGGACTCCTAATACACTTATTATAATGGATTAAGGACCTTAGAAGCATCTCCACACCCCTGCAAAACTATATCCAAGAGTTTGGAGGATTATTAGCCTTTAGAGTGGATTAAGGGCTAAGGCAAGGGTTTCAAGTTTGCACCAAGTATTGGCTTGGTAGGAGGATCTTTAGAGGTCCTATATGTTGCAAGTGGTGGAGTAAGACACCTTAGAGGTCTTCCAAGCAAGACCCAAAGCATGAATCAGTGATTGATTCATCCAACCTCCCTATCAGATTGGTATCAAAGCAGGAAAAGATTTGGGATAGAATAATATATGTGAGAGATTGAGTCTAGTGGTTCTACTAACATGGTGACAAATGGAGAATTGGCCAAGAAGGTCAAAGAATAGGAGGAATACAATAGGCTATTGAGGGAAAGAATATCTCAACTTGAGCAAGCAATGGATAATGTGCAAACCAAGACCGATGAGGTCAATGTTAGGTTGGAAGGTAAGGTACCAAAGAAAGAAGAGGTTGCAGAGGAAGAAAAGATCCCTGAACCTAACCCTATTTTGTAAGAAGATCCTTTCTTGAAGGCATTGAAAGCTTCGAGTGGAAAAGCACTTGAAGGCTTACCATTGTTTAGTGGGAAAATGGAAGCTAATCTAGTCATGGATTGGATAGAGGGAATGGAAAACCATTTTGAATGTGATGGAGTCATTGAAGCATAGAAGGTGAAGGTGGAAAATTCAAGATTAAGAGGTTTTGCCTTGACATGGTGGAAGTTCATTCAGACAGAGAGAGAAAAGGAAGGAAAGAAGCCTATTTCTACTTGGAAGGGAATGGTTGCCAAAGTGAGAGAAGCATACATGCCAGATGATTATTAAATTCAGTTGCACAAGAAAAGATAGAGCTTGAGACAAAGAGACTAAGATGTAAATTCCTATATGGAGGAGTTCCAAAAACTTTGCATGAGGATGAAAATCTTAAGGTAGCTAGATACCTTAATGGTTTGAAGTGGAACATTCAAGAGGAGATGACTCTTCTAAGTCCCAAAACAATGCACCAATTCTATCAATTACCTATAAAGATTGAAGAGAGGAGTAAGAGAAAACAAGACCAGGCTTCTAAGAGCAGAGGAAAAGGAAAAGATCAAAGAGGACATAGAGGTGGATACCAAGGTAGAGGGACTAAACAAAGAAGTCAGGGAGAGTCTAAACTCACAAAGCATGGAAGTGAAACAACTTCTAGAGGAGGCTATGGAAGAGGTAGAGGACCTCAAGGAGGTTCAAATAGAGGAAGAGGAGTAGGCAAAAGTAACTCATACTTTGCTAGTATGAAGTGTTACAACTGTGGTCAAGTAGGTCATCCATCTTATAGGTGCCCAGAGAAAGCATCTTCATCAAATACAGAAAAGAGAGTAGCATATGCTCAAGAGGACACCATGAGTATCAAGTCACCAGAGGTTAGTCACATTGAGTCAGAAATGGGGGAGAACTTGATGGTTAGCAGGGTTCTAATCAGACAACCTGTCAAATAGGAGCCAAAGCAAAGGAGAGCCTTATTTAGGGTAAGATGCAAAATACTTTGGAAGGTGTGCAAGGTTATGGTGGATTTAGGGTCTATTGATAACATTATCTCTAAGGAGACAGTGAGAAAGTTGAAGTTGGAGAAAGTACCCCACACTAGCCCTTATAAGATGACATGGTTGAACAAAGGGCAGAGTGTTCTTGTAAATGAGTAGACAACAGTGGAGTTCTCCATTAGAGGGTACAAGGACAAGTTGATTTGTGATGTGTTTCCCATGGATGCATGCCATCTTCTATTGGGAAAACCATGGCAGTATGACAGAGGAGCCATCTATGATGGAAAGGAGAATAGTATCTCATTCAAGAAGGATGGAAAGACATTCAAACTACAGTCACTGTCATATGAGGAAGAAGGATAGTCAAAGACCCCTAGTGTCTTGTTAAGTAATGGCAAGGAGTTTATAAACAATCTACAACAAGGAGGGGAAGGATATGTGGTCATGGTGCAACTCAAGGAGGAAGATAGGACTAAGAAAACAATCACACCAGGAGTAGTCCAGAAGTTGATTGAGAAGTTCAAGGACATAGTTAGTGATGGAACACCAACAAACTTACCTCCAAAGAGAGCCATCAGTCATCAGATTGACTTCATACTAGGGGCTTCATTTCTAAACAAAGCAGCTTACAAGCTTACACCAGATTAGAACCTAGAAGTAGCTAGACCAGTGCAGGAGTTGTTAGACCAAGGACTAATTAGGAAGAGCATTAGTCCATGTGAAATACCGGTGGTCTTAGCAACCAAGAAAGGTGGTAAGTGGAGGTTATGCATTGATTCTAGGGCTATAAATAGAATTACAATCAGATATAGGTTCCCTATTCCTAGGATTAAGGATTTGATGGATTGTCTTGGAGGAGCTCAGTATTTTATCAAGTTGGATCTCAAGAGTGGATACCATCAGATTAGAATAAAAGAAGGGGATGAGTGGAAGACAGCCTTCAAGACAACTGATGGGTTAAATGAGTGGAGAGTTATGTCATTTTGCCTCTCAAATGCCCCTAACACATTCATGAGGCTCATGAATGAAGTGCTTAAGGATTTCACAGGTATATTTGTGGTGGTATATCTAGATGATATACTCATCTTTAGCAAGATAGCAAAAGAACATCTAAAGCATGTGGAGTTGGTTCTTAAAAGATTGCACGAGGAGAGGTTAGCCATCAACCTAGAAAAGTGTGAGTTCTTCAAACAAGAGCTTGAGTATTTAGGGTTTGTAGTATCTCAAGGATCATTGAAGATGGACCCAAGCAAAGTGGAAGCTATCCTAAATTGGCCTACACCAACCACAGGGACAGAGGTAAGGAGTTTTCATGGGTTAGCTCAGTTTTATAGGAAGTTTATAAGGAACTTTAGTGGCATATGTGCACCAGTACTTGATACAATCAAAGGTGGCCTAAAAACTAAGTTCAAATGGACTCTTGAAGTTGAGAAGGGTTTTGAGAAACTAAAACAAGAAGTGGCAACTCAACCCATCCTTTTGTTACCTAGTTTTGATAAGTTATTCACTATGGAATGTGATGCCAGTGGAATTGCAGTAGGAGTACTAAGCCAAGAAGGTAGGCATATAGCTTTCTTTAGTCAAAAGCTCAATGAAGCTAAGAAAAAGTATTCTACCTATGACCTAGAACTATATGCTCTAGTACAGTCACTTAGAAAGTGGAGGCATTATCTCCTACCTAAAGAGTTTGTAGTGTTTACTGATAACCAGGCACTTAGCTACATCAACACACAAGAGAAGTTGAGCAATAGACATTTGAAATGGATGGAATACCTCCAAGCTTTCACATTTACTATCAAACACAAGAAGGGACAGTTGAACAAGGTGGCAGATGCATTAAGTAGGAGGTTGCTGACAGTGCAAGAGATACACATAAAGAGCATTGGGATAGAGAGTTTCAAGGATCTCTATGGAGAAGATGAAGACTTCTCGGAGGCATATAAGGTATGTTCTAATTTTGAGAATCACTTTCATAGTCAATTCTTAGAGTATACATTGCAGAGTGGACTTTTGTTCAAGGGGAATCAATTATGTGTTCCAAAAGGTTCAATGAGAGAGAATCTTATCCAAGAGAAGCACAATGGTAGTCTTAGTGGTCATTTTGGTATCAACAAGACAATAGAATTAGTACAGAGGTTCTATTATTGGCCCAAGTTGCCAAGGGATGTTAGAAGGTATGTGGAGCAGTGTGTAGTTTGTATGAAAGCCAAGGGGGGAGCTAGCAATGCAGGTTTGTATCAACCTCTACCCATTCCAAATAGACCATGGGAATGTGTTAGCATGGACTTTGTGGTAGGACTCCCTAAAACTAAGACAAGGTTTGATAGTGTCTATGTGGTGGTGGATAGGTTTAGCAAAATGAGTCATTTTATTCCTTGCAAGACCACCCATGATGCCAGCTATATTGCTCATCTTTTCTTCAAAGAGATTGTGAGGATCCATGGGTTGCCATTGAGCATTGTCTCAGACATGGATGTGAAGTTCATGAGTCATTTTTGGAAGACTCTATGGAGCAGATTAGGTACTAACTTGTCTTTTGGATCAGCCTACCATCCTCAGACAGATGGACAAATTGAGGTGATAAATAGAGTGTTAGGTAACCTTCTTAGATGCCTAACCAAGGAGTATGCACAAACATGGGACTTGGTCATATCACAAACTGAATATGCCTACAATGACATTGTGAATCAGACCACACGCAGAAGTCCTTTTGAAATAGTGTATGGAATGCACCAAAGAGGTGTGTGTGAGCTTATAGATTTAGGAGCTATGGAGCATAGGAGTGGCCATGAAGGAGATTCAGGAGCAAGTGAAGAAGACAATTACAGAGGCTACTCACAAGCTAAAAGCTAAGGTGGATATTTCTAGGAAAGATCTACAATTTGCAGTAGGGGACTATGTCATGGTCCATCTCAAAAAATCTAGGTTGCAGGAAGGCACATCAACCAAGTTGTAGATGAAGAGAGTGGGACCATGTCAGGTGTTAGCAAAATATGGGAAGAATTCCTACAAGGTGGAGCTACCTGCAGACTTAGGCATTTCTCCAGTGTTTAATGTGGCTGATTTGATTAGGTATAAAGGACCAGTCACTGACTTGGATCAGAAAAGTGTGGATGTCTTGAAGGATGTGAGTAACATAGCCTTACCTCCTAAAGACAAGTTGGAAGCAGAGAGGATCTTAGAATCAAGGGTGAAGAAGTCTACCCGGCATAAGGAATACATGGAACATCTCATAAAATGGAAGGACAAACCAGAATTTGAGGCTACATGGGTGGATGAAGCTTAGATCAAGAAGCAGGGTATTGATTTATCTCTAATATCTCCCCACATTCTTTAGTGTTTGTGCAGAGGGGGAGAATGGTGTAGGATCACCCATAGATCACCATAGATTGTTTAGAAAGTTTGTCTAGGACAGTCTTGTCTAGGACAACTAAGCAAGCAATCAAATTTAGTTCATTTGGATGTAAGCCTTAATGGCATTTTTGGTTGGGTTTTGATCAGATGAAGGTCATGTTGACCATAGAATAGGTATCATTAGGTTCTAGCTCAAAATAAGGTTTTGGATTTTGAGGAATTCTTGTAAATATTTGAAAATGTTGCTCAATTAGAGCTACAAGCGGCCAAGAAGAACCCAAGGGAGAGGATAAATATTTGAAGGACCCTATTTATGGAATGCCTCAACATTCGAGTAGGGTTGGAAGCATTTGTTATGTTTTGAAGTTTTGTGAATTAAAGAAAAGCAATTGTGTTTGGAAGAGAATTTTCTGATTTTTGCATTGAAGTGAGATTTTAATGGATTAATCATGGTGTTGTAACTTGTGTAGAATGTAGTGTAGTAGTTATCCAATAATTTTGTGACATTAGGTAGTTTCTTTATTCAATTTCAAGCTTTGTTTGTAAATAGTTTGGTTTCCATACTATTGCTGGTCTGAACCAGGCAGTTTTGTGAAAATGGAGTGTTAGTTCACTTTCCCACCGTACAAATTGTACAACCCTTTAGGAACAGTGACTAGACTCCATGTATGTACATATGGTATGGTTTAGGTTTTTTGAAAACACAGGAACTAATGTGGAAGTCTTGCCCTAGGCGAGCTAGGAAGAGTCTGGCTAGGGAAGACAAAAAATGCAGAGCACTTGATTTGTAGGGGTGTCCATTTCCTAACAAGTCACAGTGTGGAGAGGGTAGGTAAGTACCTTGCCAAGACATAGCATGGAGGAGGAAGCACCATCAGTCCATCCGGTGTGAGGAATATCTAATAGTTTGTAGTGAGGTCAGGGAAGGGTTTGTATAGGCCTAATTTTTCCAAATTGTGGGTTAGGCCTTTGTACGGACAGCTGAGATCCAAGACCCCAAAAATCTTTGAGAGGTGTTCTTATGAACCAAGAATCATAAGAAAATATTGGGTGTTCTTTGGAAAGTTTTAGAGAACTAACCTGATTTCTCAGAGGAGGCCTAATAGGGACTCCTAGGGCTAGTAGCCTTTTTAGGCCTAAATGAGGGTTTGGTGAAAGCGACCCACAAATGGAGCTAGGTGGACTCCTAATACACTTAGTATGATGGATTAAGGACCTTAGAAGCATCTTCACACCCCTGTAAAACTATATCCAAGAGTTTGGAGGATTATTAGCCTTTAGAGTGGATTAAGGGCTAAGGCAAGGGTTTCAAGTTTGCACCAAGTCTCAAGGCTTGGTAGGAGGATATTTAGTGATAGTTGGGCTGGAAAAAAAAAACCAGGGGACCCTAAGAAGGAAGAGGTCCTATAGGTTGCAAGTGGTGGAGTGAGACACCCTAGAGGTCTTCCAAGCAGGACCTAGAGCATGAATCAGTGAATGATTCATCCAACCTCCCTATCAGTCAACATCACAGCTCTGTAAATACGACCTCTCACAATACATTTAGGGGAGATTCATCTAGCATCTAGGATCTATCAAAATCAGTCTTCCATCTCTATCCATCATTCTCTTCATTGGACACTTTCGTCATCAAGTCGTTACACTGCAAGAATGAGCATCCAACACTCCTCTATTGTCAACCCTTCAAAATCTTGCATCCTTGTGTAGGTGGAGAAGAGCAATGGAGATAAATTGAGTTAGCGCGGAGATCGGTTTGCATTTTTTTTCTCATTTTGATTTTCGTATTGTTTCATACTCTATTGTGCTTGATAGGGTTTAGTTAATTTATTGTTTCAACATTAAATCTAATTGATTTTTTTCCCTATCTACAATTATAATCATAAATCTCATCATAATAATACTAATGATACTAAAAAGAATAACTCTTCTAAGAAGCATCATTGTAATTATTATGATAGAGATGGTCATTGGTCTAACATGTGTTTCAAGAATAAAAAAAATGATAAAAATAACTCGAGGAAAAATAATCAAAAATTAAATCTAATAATTATAAGTTTGACAACAATGCAAATCAATCTAGACAATTTTTTAATTTTGGTTATAATATCTCGAAACCTCTTGAATGGTTTATTGATTCAAGTGCATCTCAACATGTTACTTCTCATTAAGAGGTATTTGAATCCATGCAATCTAAGATGTCTAATGTTCCACTTTAACTTGCTAATAATCATAGTTGTCAAATAGAAGCAGTCAAAGATGTGAATGTGCCTAATGTTAAGTTACATGATACTTTATAAATTCTTGAATTAAAGACTAATTTTATTTCAATAGCTAACCTTTTTGAAGATTAAAAAATAAAACTTCATAAAGATATGTGTTATTTTATTGATCTAAAATAAAATCATGTCATTGTTAATGATAAATTAGATAATGATAATTTATTGAAATTTTATGAGTTTTCTCATTCTAAATATGATTTGCTATATATGATTGGTTTCCATGTTTGACATAAAATACTTGGTCATATAAATTCTAACAATATTTCTTTGATGCAAAAATATAATATGGTAGAATGATTTCCTAGCATTGTTCCTTCTAAAAGCAACATGCACGTGTTGCATGAGTGGTAAGATGCATATGGAGCTCTTTTCTCAAGGTCAAGTATGAAGGGATCATCATAAGTTGCACCTACCCAATAGATACCTTTTGGGCCCCATTGAGAATAACTCCATCCAAGGATCCAGGTATCCACTTAATTTTGTTGATGATTATTCTAGAAGAACGTAGATCTATTTTCTTAAAAGTAAGGATCAAGTTTTTGATACTTTTATTGAACTTCATAAATTCGTTGAAATACAATCTAGTTTTCAACTCAAAATTCTTGAGGCTTATAATGGTAAATAATATGTGAATAATCCTTTCAATGGTTACTTAAATTCATTTGGTGTTAAACATGATCTGGACCATTCCCTATACACCTCAACAAAATGGTGTAGTGGAAAGGAAGCATAGAACAATTGTTGAAATAGCTAGATGTATGTTATGTGTAAATAATATGTCTTATAAATGTATGGTTGAAGCAATGTTTTGTGATAATTATATCATTAGTCAAAGTCATACTAAATCCTTAAAGAATATAACTCTTGAATAGGCCTAGTCTAATGAGAAACCTAATCTTAAGCATTTAACAATCTTTGGCTCAATTTCTTATGTTCATCAACCTAAACAAAAAAGGAAAAAAATAGATTCTAAATTTTCTTATCACATTTTTTGGGATATGATGAACTTTCTAAGCTTATAGAGTTTATTATCCTACCACTAACAAAGTTAATGTTGCTAGAGATGTATATATTGCTGAAAATGGTGTTCATGATTATTCTAAGGCTAGAAAAGAAAAATATTACAATAGTTCTTTGATGTATAGAGTTATGGATACAAATGATCCTCAAACTTGTGAACAAGCTAAAAATTAACCTCATTGGGAAAAGGCTATGCAAGAAGAATATAACACATTAATTACCAATCAAATTTGGGATCTAGTTCCTTTACCTTGTGGCAAGAATCTTGTTTCATGTAAATTGTTGCATAAAACTAAGTTCAATGCAATTAATGAGGTTAACAAATTTAAAGCTAGATTAGTTTCTATAAGCTTCTCCCAAGTTGAAGGCCTAAATTATAATGAAACATTTTCTCTAGTGGCTAAAATGCTAACTATTAAATTAGTTCTTGCATTACCTTCTCATATGCATTGGCCCATTCATAAAATGGATGTTAAAATTGCATTTTGAGTGGTGATTTACATTAAATTTATGTCTCAACCTTTGATTTTATTAAGAAACATAATGAACACCTTGATTACAATTTATGGTTTAAAACAATCTCCTAGAGAATGGTATTCTAAAATTACTTCTTTCTTTACATATCAAGGTTTCATTAGAAGTAAAAATGATCAAAATTTATATATTAAACATAGTGAAAATGATATTATCAATGTTTATTATTTGATTATCACATCTAGTTCTATCAAATTGGTTTTTGATACTAAGTCTAAACTCAATCATCCATTTCAAATGACTAGTTTACTTTTATTACATTATTTTTGGGCATACATTTTTTTTGCAAACAACTAAAGGTATTTTCCTTTCTCAACACAAATATGTTATAGTAAAGGTTTTAACTTAATTATATTAATTAAGTTACCTTTATTCCTCTCTTAAGATTTCACTTTAGTTGCATATTGTGACATTTAATAATTATATTAATTATTAAATGCCTACCTTTTAGGGTTACTTTTTAGGTTTTTCTTGATCTCCTTTTAAGGATTGATATTTGTAAATAATTAATTCTTTTGTTTTGATAATATATCTCTCATATTACAGAGCTTCAAAACCCTCTATTTTTTCTCTATTCTCTTCCCTGTGATAGGTATCCCTTTGCATGCAGGTGTTCTTGGAATCTGAAGTTGGTTTTGACAACTTATACATGGTATTAGAGTGTGGACCTACTGTAGCCTGTTCTTGTTTTTGAAGATTTTGGAGCTACAAGGGTTTGATCAGGCTTTCATAGGTTTTCGGGTTTTTTTTTGTGGAGATCTTTTGATTCTTGTGCTATATGTAGATGATCTCATTCTTACAGGTAGCTCATCCTCCATGATTCAGAGTGTTCAAATAGCTTTGATGGAGCAATTTGAGATGAAAGATCTCGATCTTCTGCACTTCTTTCTAGGTCTATAGGTTATTCAGTCTTTGGATGGGATTTCCATATTTCAGCAGAAGTATGCTCTTGATATGCTTTAGAGATTTGTTTTTGAAGATTTTGGAGCTACGAGGGTTTGATCAGGATTTCACAGGTTTTTAGGTTGTTTCTATGTGGATCTAGCTTAATTTGTTCTTTGGGTTCATTTTGGGCCCAAACAGACCTCACCGTTGGATTCACAACGCCTGAAAACTCCTATTTTCATATAAAACTTGTCCAATTTGGACACAGTTGCACCAAAATGAAAAAAACATTTGGCCCCAAGGTCGTACAGCCCCAAGGCATGACTTTTGAGGTGAAAATTTTCATTAAAAAAAAAAAAAAAAGTTTTTTTATTTAAAAATTTTTCTCATATTTTTAAAGAGGGCACCACCACCGCTTAGCCAAGTGGCCACCAGCTTGGCGGCAGCAACCTCCCAACACCGTCAATTCACCGCTGACCTGCCACCACCGGCCTACCACTGACCCATCATCGGCCCACCACCGGCCTATCGCTGGTTCTCCACTGCTCCACCACTCATCGGAGAGCCGCTAGAGCACCACCTGTGCGCTGCCAGCACGAGTGGAGCCACTAGGGCCCCTCTTTAAGCCTTTTTCTTACCTCTTTCGATAAATCAGGTGTAAAATGGACATTTGAACTCAGATTTTTGAAAAAAAATAGGCGTTGGAAAGTTGGTTCTGAGCTCAATCTGATAGTGGAGGTTTGATCTCTTGATTTTTTTATTTTGATGTCGTTTTCTCCTGTCAAATCCAGAACATGCTTTTTGTACTTCTTGGGGCATAACTTTTGCGTCCGGACTCTATTTTGTGCAAAAAAATAGGCATTGGAAAGGTGGTTATGTGCTCTTTCTAGATCTATAGTTTATTTCATCAGAAAATTCACCAGGTACACAGAGCATTGTCCTAAGCATAGTTTTCTTTTTCTAGCTTTTAGCTAAAAAATCTCTACTGGGGTTTGGTTTCTTGCATTGTGGGGGGATTTTTTTTCTTGCTTTCTGTTATTTACTTTAGAAAACCAAAAACTCTTCACATTAAACATTCATTAAACCTTTCCAAACATGGCTGAGAACCCTTCTATAGTTGAACTTCTCACACCTCATAACTATCACACTTGGAAGGCATTCATGGCACGTCTTCTCAGATCAAAGGGGTTGTGGTCTTGTTTAGATACAGTTCAACCAGTTTTGACATAGCCATTTGAGGTTATGCAGCATAGAAATAAGATGGATGAGGCTATGGGTTTGATTCCCTTACATGTTTCAAACAACTTGTTGTTTCATCTTGATGGGTGTAACAGTCCTCTTGAAATGTGGACCAAGTTCAATGATTTATTTGGTACCATCAATCAGTTATGTGCCATCCAGATTGAGGCAGAGTTGACTTCATTTGTACCTAATTCTTTTCCCACTATTGAGGACTTTCTAATGAAATTCAAACAACAAAGATCTCTTCTACAGGGTTGTGGTAAGAACAAAACAGATGAGGAGTGTATTTACCTGATTCTTTCTAAGCTTCAAGGTCATTTTTAGATCTTCTCTTTCACATTTTATTCCACCATGGATGCATTGGGAAACTACTTTACCATGCCTACTTTTGAGGTGTTTTGTGATTGGTTGACATGAGAGCAGGCCAAGATATCATAGTTGGATGCTCTCACAAGATCTAAGAACCAAGCATTGGTAGCTCAGTCATCTAAAGGGAAAAAGAAGCAGAAAATGAAGCCCAAGACAAATTCAACAAGTAGTGAGAGTTCCTCCAAGCCACCTCTTAAGACTGATTCAAAACCACAGTTCAATTCTAAATAGGGAAAATCTTTGAAGTCTAGTGAGTCTTCCTGCAAGACTAAGACAAAATTTGGTGATCCTTATAGTTTTTGTGGCAAGGAAGGAAATCCAGTTTCCAGGTGTTTGAAATGATTAGAGGCTTTAGAGGAAGCCATATAGCAGCATAATATCACCTCACCTCAGCCTCCTTCCCAACCCACATGGAAAGGTCATGCTCTTTTTTCATGAGCATTGTCCCCAGGATCCACTTGGATTCTAGATTTTGGTGCTTCTCACCATATGACACGCACAAAGGATTTGGTCACTGCACTTGCTCCTACTGGCATTACACATATTGCAATTGGTGACTTAGCACACCTTTCAGTTTAGGGTTTAGGTACTATTTCATTGGATGGTGGTTTTCTTCAGGATGTGCTTCTAGTTCCTGACATTTCTACAAACTTTCTTTTTGTTTATCAGATTTGCCACTTTGGCTCTGGTAAGATAGAGATTTGGTTGTATTCGGGTACCTGATCTGGCCTAGTTTCTGAGACCCAATTTTACTTTCATGCATTGTAGTTACTTTTTCTTTCTTGCACATGTTTGTAGCTGCACTTTTACTCATCTTAAGGGGGGGTGTTAGAGTAAAGGTTTTAACTTAATTATGTTAATTAAGTTACCTTTATTCCTCTCTTAATATTTCACTTTAGTTGCATATTGTGACATTTAATAATTATATTAATTATTAAATTTCTACCTATTAGGGTTACTTTTTAGGTTTTGCTTGATCTCCTTTTAAGGATTAATCTTTGTAAATAATTAATTCTATTGTTCTGATAATATATCTCTCATATTACAGAGCTTCAAAACGCTCTCTTTCTTTTTTCTCTATTCTCTTCCCTGTGACATGTTTCCCTTTGCATGCAGGTGTTCTTGGACTCTGAAGTTGGTTTTGACAACTTCTACAAAATATGCTCAATATCTCTTAGATAAATTTAAAATTAATGATCAAAATTGTGTTTCTAGTCCTTGTGAATTATGAACTAAATCAATTGTTGATATAGAAACTCTATTTTTTTATCCTACTTTATATAGACAATTAGTTGGAAGTTAATATTACTTAACTCTTACTAGACTTGATATCTCCTATAGTGTTGGTTTAGTTTCTAGATATATGTCTACACCATTAAAAACTGATTTTAAAGTTGTAAAAAATAATTCTAAGATATGTCAAATGTACTCAAGTATTATTGGTCTCTTTTATGATTCAAATTGTTATTTTTCTTTAAATGATTATACTAATTTAGATTTATGAGGTGATCCCAATGATGGGAGATCCACTGGTGGTTATTGTTTCTTTGTTGGATTAGGTTCAATCTCATGGAATAGGAAGGAAAATCTACTTCTCTTGGCTCTACACAAGCATAATATAAAGGTTGTACCAATACATCTAAATAAACACTAAGGTTGAGAAGATTGCTTATGAAGACTTGGGTCTACCTCAAAAGGATACTACACCATTGTGTTGTGATAATAAAATTTCTATTACTTTAGAAAATGTTGGTGTCATCCACCTCCCAGGAGCACCATCTGCAACAAAGCACCTACACAAGATAGAGAAAAGCAAAAGCTATTTCACTAGAAATGAGTGAATGAATTGAGATAATTTACATACTAATGTACAATACTACCTTATAAAGGCATGAAAATGTGTGACTGGTATTAAACTTCCTAGCATGGGAAAAAACCACCTAAATAACCAATGCAATATTAAGCCTAAGTAAACTTAAGAAGGTGAATAATATTCACGCTAACATAAAAGAGTCCAATATTTCATGCAAAGACCAAGCACATTGCTCTACAACATCATTTCATTATAGAGAAATTGAACAAAAACAAATTTCTCTTTTATATTGTAAAGGTAAAGATCAAGTTGCATATATTCTCACCAAACCACTTTATAAAGATAAATTTCTCCATTATTGTAAAAATATAGGATCGTGACATATGAGCATCCCGAGTGATCAATAATCTACATCATTTAAATTCATTTTAGGTGATATGTGTTGTAGTTATGGGTTGGAAAAATATTTTTCTTTAAGGTTTAAGGAAAAGTGAAATGACCTTATTGTCATTTTCAATTAAAAAAATAGATGAAAAGATGTTTGAACAGAGACATCATAAGAATATGGGGGGTCACATGGAATTAAAAGATAAATTTAATTTTTCATTTTTTTAACCACCAAAGCATAGGAGGAGTCACGGTTTTAGGGAAAACATGAATTTTTTTTTTGGAGAGAATAGAGCATAAGCCAATTGGGTCTAGCTAGTGGAAAGGTTTATATTTAAAAAGAAATTGAAATACAAATATGTAGGAATAGAGGAAAATGAGGAGGTTGAACTATCCAAGCGGGAAGATAAATGAGGGAAGATATATTGAGAAAAGAAAAGGTCATAATGGGAGCATATGTTATCAAGTGGGAGATGGTAGCTCATAAGAAAATTTAGGAGGATGCAACATGGTTCTACCCATTTTTACCAAGGTTGGTCGACTTGATTATTTTCTAAAATTAATATAATTTAGTGATTATATTGTTGGTATGTGGTGACTGATAATGCTATACTATTATACACCTCGACATGTATTTTTTCCATTTTTTCCACATCATTAGCGAAAAAGGAAAAATCACCAAAAAAGAAAAAAAATTGACTTTGTAAAACCCTAATTCTGGAAGCTTCCAAAAAGCTTGTTATAAGGGGTTGGGTTGGGGGTTACAATATGTAGAAAAAAGTAATTATTTGCAAGATTGTAATAATTTTTGCATTGGATAATAAAATAATTGGATGGCTGTGGTTTTGTGGATGTAGCCCAAATTGGGTGAACCACGTTAAATTCTTTGTGTTGTCTTGCTGTTGCTATAATTTTCTGTGTTTTATTTCTCTATTTTATTGATCAAATTTGTATTTAACTATTAGATATCTGCTTCTAACCCTAACAAGTGGTATTAGAGTGGGTTGTGTTTGATTATCATTTGTAGGAAAGTCTCACGGTTGAGTGGGAGTCTCACGGTTAAGTGGGAGCAATAGCAGATGAGGGTAAATTGAAGGTAGATAAATTCAATGGGTAGAACTATCAGTTATGGAAGATGCAGATGGAGGATTATCTCTATCAGAAGGATTTATGGAGGTCGTTGGGAGGAATAACCAAAAAAATGGTAGGAATGAGTGATGAGGAATGGAATCTTTTGGACAAAAAGGCACTAGGATCCATTCGTTTATGCCTGGCACAATCGGTGGCATTCATTATTACAATAAAAAAGACAACTCAAGAGTTGATGGAAACCCTAGTGAAGTTATATGAAAAGCCTTCTGCTTTGAATAAGGTATTTCTCATGAAGCATTTATTTAATATGAAAATGGCGTAAGGTGGGTTACTTGTTGATCATTTAAATGAGTTTAATATAGTTACTAGTCAATTAACTTTTGTAAATGTAAAATTTGATGAAGAAGTTAGGGTTCTTTTTATTTTATGTTCTTTGCCTGAAAGATGGAATAGCTTGTTCATGGCTATTAGTAATTATGTTTCTAGTTTGAATACAATGAAATTTGATGATGTTGTTGGTGTTATTTTGAGCGAGGAAATTTGTAGGAAAAGCTCAGGTGGAACATCCATTAGGGAGTGTTTTGAATGCAAAAAGCAGGGGTTGAACAAAGGAGAGAGGAAACAATTTTGGAAGTCGTGGGAAGTCACGAGGAAAATCAAAGGACAAAAGGTCCCAATCTAGAGACAAGAGGGATTGTTGGTACTGTGGTAAGCTGAGTCATTTGAAGAAAGATTGTTGGCCTCAGAAAAATACAGAAGGAGACAAAAAGGGAGGAAATAAAGAGGCAAATGTGGTAAGTAATAAATCTAATGAGGATGCTTTGATTCTTTCCCTTGATAATGTTGATGATTCTTGGGTGTTAGATTCAAAAGCTTCATTTCATGCGACACCCCATAGAAGTTATTTTCTTGATTATGTCCAAGGGGATTTTGGGTTGGTTTATTTGGGAGATAATGAACCCTGTCAGATTGTTGGAAAGGGAAGAATCAAGATTAAGTTGCAGAATGGGAATCATTGGCTACTACATGAGGTAAGGCATGTTCCAAAGTTGAAAAGAAATTTAATTTTAGCAAGGCAACTAGATGGTGAAGGTTGTGTTGTTACATTTAGTGATAAAAATTGGAAGGTTACAAAAGATGCCTTAGTGGTAGCAAAAGGTGTGAAAGTAGGCACCTTATATCTTTGTACAGGTCATACTATTCCTTCTACTTTAACTATTGTAGATAAAAATCAATGCTCCGAAATAGTTGTTGTAATTTAGCAGACAAAAAATTAGATAGTTACTATGGATTTTGAATCAGTGTTGTGGCATAATAGACTTGGGCATATGAGTGCAAAAGGTATGAAAGTAATTCATTCAAAGAATGTTTTACTAAGTCTAAAATGTGTTAATATGGATTTCTATGAAAGTTGTGTGTATGGAAAACAAAAGAGAGTTAGTTTTCTCAAGGATGGGAAGCAAAAGAAAGATGAGAAATTGGAGATTGTGCATATAGATGTATGGGGACTAGCTAAAGTATCTTCTCTCGGTGGCTCTCAGTACTATGTCACTTTTATTGATGATGCAACAAGGAAGGTATGGATTTATTTCTTTAGGCAAAAATATGATGTTTTTGAAACTTTTAAGAAACAGAGAAGCTTGGTTGAGAATGAGACAGGTAAAAGGTTAAAATGTCTTAGATATGATAATGGTGGTGAGTATTGCAAGAAAGAGTTTGAAGATTATTGTTCCTCTAATGGTATTCGTAGGCAGAAAACGGTTCCAAGGACTCCACAGGAAAATGGAATGGCTGAGCGCATTAACAAAAAAATAATAGAGCATGCACGAACTATGAGATTGCATGTCGGGCTGCCTTTAAACATGTGGGAAGAGGTTGTAAACACTATTGTTTATTTAATCAATAGAGGTCTCTCTAATCCTTTGGGTTGTGGTATTCCAGAGGAAGCATGGATAGGAAAGAAGGTGAGTTATTCTTTTCTCAAGACCTTCGATTGTGAAGCATTTGCACATGTAGATTATGAAAATAGAACCAAGCTTGATACAAAATCAAAGAAATGTATATTTGTTGGATATGGCATTGATGAATGTGGTTACAGGCTTTGGGATTCTGAAAATCAAAAAATTGTGAGAAGCAGGGATGTCATATTCCATGAGAAAGTGTTGTACAAAGATCAGTTGTAGCAGCATGAGAAGAAAGAAAATGATTATGTAGTGTTGGATGATACACAAAACAACAATGTTCTAGTGGTTCCTCATGCTCCACAACTACAACAACAAGAAATACCACAAACTCCAGTGAATGTTAGACAATTTTCAAGGATAAGTAGACCTCCAGAAATACTTTCTCCCTCTTTGTATTCTATTTTATTAACTGATGCTAGTGAAACGAAATGTTATGATGAAGCTATAAAGGTGGATACCAAAGTTCAGTGGGAGTATGTAATGGAAGAAGAAATGAATTCCTTACTGAAAATTCAGACTTGGGAATTATACAAGTTTCCTGTAGGAAAAAAGGTTTTACCAAACAAATGAGTTTATAGGATGAAAGAGGAGGATGGAGGTAAGAAAAGATTTAAAGCTAGATTAGTTGTAAAGGGATTTGCACAAAAAAAAGGGCATTGATTTTGATTAATTTTTTTCTCCAATTGTTAAAATCACTTCTATTCATACTATTTTAAGTATTGTGGTTGCTGAAGATTTGTATTTAGAACAACTTGATGTTATAACAACCTTTCTCCATGGTGATTTGGAAGAGGAAATATATATGGAACAACCACAAGGGTTTGAGGTCAAAAGTAAGGAACAACTTGTGTGCAGATTGAAGAAAAGTCTATATGGTTTGAAGCAAGCACCTCAACAATGGTATATTAAATTTGATATTTTTATGGCTGAGCAAGGCTACAGTCAATGTAATTTAACCATTATGTTTATTTTAAGAGGTTAGATGATAATAACTACATTGTTCTATGTTTATATGTTGATGATATGCTTGTAGCGGGGTCTAACATGGATCACATAAGAGAGTTAAAACAATAGTTAGCAAATTCATTTGCTATGAAGGATTTGGGGGAAGAAAAACAAATCCTTGGTATGAAGATTACAAGAGATAGGAAAAATAAAAAATTGTTTTTATCTCATGCTAATTATGTTGAAAAGGTGTTGCGGAGATTTCATATGGAGAATGCAAAAGCTGTCAGCACACCTTTTCCTAGTCATGTTAAATTGACTAAGGTTATGTGTCCAAAGACACAAGAGGAGGCAAAAAAAATGTCCAAGGTACCATATGCTAGCTGTAGGTAGTTTAATGTATGCCATGGTATGCACAAGGCCAGATATTACACATGTTGTAGGAGTTGTTAGTAGGTATATGCGCCATCCCGGTGTCGAGCATTAGAATGCGGTAAAATGGATTCTTAGGTACTTGAGAGGTACATCCAATAAATGTTTATGTTTTGGGGGCTCTAATACTAATTTAAAAGGCTATGTTTACTCAGATTTAGTAGGGAATATAGATACCAGGTGGAGTACCACAGGTTATGTATTTATAGTTGGTGGGACAACAATGAGTTGGATTTCTCAGTTGCAAAAGGTGGTTGCTTTATCCACCATAGAGGTAGAGTATGTTATTGCAACAAAGGCAGAGAAAGAGATGATATGGTTGCAATTTTTCATGGAAGAGTTGGGAAAACAACATGCTGAAAATTACTTGTTTACAAATAGCCAGCATGCTATACATCTTGCAAAGAATTTTTCCTTGCACTCTAAAACAAAACACATATAGTTGAGATATCATTTCATTCAGTCAGTGTTGGAGGATGGATAGGTCAAGCTAGACAAGATACATATAGATGCCAATCCAGTGGATATGTTTACGAAGGCAGTGACAAGGGAGAATTTGAGCTCCTCTTCAGCTTTGGTTCACTTTCGAGGTTTAATTCAAGTATAACAGAGCAACAAGGTCCAAGGTACTTATTTCTAGTGTGGAGTTGTCAGTGTAGCAGTGTCATCTAGGATCAGTCTCCAAGAGGGGGATTCTATTGGTGTGGAGCCCGATCAGTCTCCAAGTGGGAGATTGTTGGTATGTGGTGATTGATCATGCTATACTATACACCTTGACATACATTTTTTCCATTTTTTTTGCATCATCAGTGAAAAAGGAAAAATCACCGAAAAAAGAAAAAAATTGACTTTATAAAACCCTAATTCTAGAAGCTTCCAAAAATCTTGTTATAAGGGGTTGGGTTGGGGGTTACAATATGTAGAAAAAAGTGATTATTCGCAAGATTGTAATAAGTTTTTCACTAGATAATAAAATCATTGGATGGCTATGGTTTTGTGGATGTAGCCCAGATTGGGTGAACCATGTTAAATTCTTTGTGTTGTCTTGTTTCTGCTATAATTTTTTGTGTGTTTTATTTCTCTATTTTATTGATCAAATCTGCATTTAACTATTAGATATTTGCTTCTAACCCTAACATATATGACAAGAAGGTTTGCAACTACCCTTGAGTATGACAAAGCAATGGTGAAGGGACTACTAGTAGATGCATTTGAGACTACCATTGCACTAGTCACTAGGTTACCAAGAAATGGGGTAGAGTTTCCAACACAAGAGGATGTAGTTGTAGCTAGGGAGGAATTTTGTGAACAAGGTGAGGAGTTAGAATCATCAGCACAAGGCACAACGAGACTCTCTCTTCCCTGGTTATGGGAAAACTTTGCTACCTACATTGTTAGATATATCACCTATGATGGTAGGAAAAACCTCTTATATATAGTACATTTTAAACTACTTAGTCACCTTCAGCATAATAAGTTAGTGAATATACCAAGCTTTCTTTATAAATTATTGAAACATATGGCATCAGAATACCAAATAAAACAAAGTGACACTTCTCTATCTCATCACTGTTTAATTACTTTACTGATAAAAAAGAAGTTTGAGGATCCAATGTCCACAAGTGAATTGGGAAGATTTTAAGGAGTATACAAATATTAATAGTTTGTTGGATGCACTTGTGGCACCTAAAAATGTAGAACCTCAAGATGAACCTATAAGGGAAAGTCCTCATGTCTCACCTATGGCTTCACCTACTTGTAGCCAAGGTGAGCATGAGGAACTTAATGAGCCAAAGTCTAGGTCATCTATAATTGAGGAAATTCCATCTTCTTCAAAATAACAAGGACCAAAGAATATGAGAGGTAGTACATCTACATCCTCTACACCCTCTAAAATAAAAGAGAAGAAAAGGGATACTAAAAAGAAGAAAGGGGATATTCCAAAGAAGAAGAAGGGTGTTCAGAAGGAGAAGAAAAAAGTTGAGAAAGAGATACTTACACCTAGATGCTTAGGAAGATTAAAGAAACAAGGTGTCATGGGGGGAAACATAAAGAAACCTAAAGAGGAAGGAAAGAGTAAAGAATAGCAGTTGGAAGATGCCAAATTAGTAGAAATAGACTTTGAAGGAAAGGGAGATATCCCTGGTAATGTAAATATGCTAGTGAAAAGAAAGAGATATGTATTAACATCTTCTGATTCAGACTTAGAAGATATGTTTACTACTAAGAAAACACAAAAGGAAAACTTGGATAGTCCCATCCATGGGGACTATGAAGGGGATGGTAATGAGTAGCTAGTGGATACAAATGAGGTGTATATACAAGAAAGAGATGTTAGGAAGAATCTCAAAGAATCCTTGGATAAGATTAAATACTTGGAAGAGTTAGTACAAAGTTATGAATAAAAGGAAAATGATAGGGGAAAAAATACATGAAATGGAAAAGAAGTTGCAAATGTGTGGACACATCACTAAGCTTGATTTATTGGCAAAATTGGCCATGAATAAGACTGGGTGTAACATCCCTCTTCTTAATACTCAAGTAATCTCATGAATTTACTAGAAGGTAAATAAACTTAGTAAACATGAGTGAGAATTTTTTTTAATTTAAAACATTTGTATAAGCACAAGAATAAAGTTTAACTTTTCTAAATTCAAACTTGAATTCACATGTAATTGTAACTAGAATCATGAGAATTCCTTACACTATTCATTTATATCACATAAGATATACTTAACATAAATAATAGTTTTACCTCATAGGTTGAATGCCATAAACCATAAATTTTGATTTCGATCTTCACAAGACTCGGTAAGTCTTCTGCTACAGAGGGAGAGCATCATCCTAGTGCTTTTCCTCCAACCGCAGACTCAAGTGGTCACCCACACAATACCTAACTAGTAGCACCCCGGCCCTTCATGAAGGGTATAGATATAAGGAGTTATCAAGTTTCACGATCTAAATCCTAGTTATGTGTCCTACAAAACTCAATTGACCATACCACTCTAGATCCCTTCTAGCTAAGTATGATCATTCTAATTGATCATGCCATCTAGACACACACCTCAGACTTGTCTTAGAACTATCACAATCTAAAGTTTTAATTATTCTATTGGTACTCTAGACACAACTAGTCTATAAAGAAAACCATTCTAGTCAATTTGACTTAGAATTAATCCATAATTCATTATAAACATGTAATATAAAGATTTATATATTTCAAACCTTTTCAAAATTCCCTTATTGCATTCTTGCAATATCTAGGGTTTATGACATCTTGTCATTTACTTCTCAAGATTCAATTCCCAACATCTCGATGCGTTTAATCGAGTTTCAGCATTATCGAAGAATCTCTTAAAGTGTTATAAAGACTTCCTGTCTTGATCTATAGTTTTCTCGACCTTTCATTAATAATCAAAATATATATGTACAATGTCATATCTGACATAAGAGTTATAGATTTCTTACATCCTCCTTGTTTCAATACTAGGGTTTAGCTTCTCTAACCCAACTCATAGAAATATCTTCATCCTTGATTCTCCAAAGGTAATAACTTAAGTGTAACTAACCATAAGAACAAAATGCCTCTAGTCTCTCCTAGACCACTTGACATTGTTTGAATTCACATTTTATGTACATGAATAAACATAGTATTCAAGGTATTTCCTTGCCAATATAATATCTCAAAGAATACTATCATTTCATATCAATAGTCTTGATCTAAGTCAATCTTTCAACCCTTAAAAGGTTTGATTTTTGAAAGATAATAATCTATCTTCAACCCCTTGGTCTATTTGAGTCTATTGAATTTCAACCTAGGTTAAGTTATGAACTCATATATAACTTCCTTTATTTATTAAACCTTTATCGATCTTAATAGTTTACCACCATCATATTGAATTGAGTTTCAAATCTCTCCTTATGTCCCACCTTGAGGTAAATCATTCCAGTGATACCCAATCTTGGGCTACCTATGTCTTATGTGCACTCAACACTAAAATAAGTTCAATTGAACAAGAACTATGAGATCTATATCATTGCATTTCCTAGTTTATTCTCTCTCCGGAAACAACATAGCACAAGTACTAATGGTTAATAGAAAGGCTATCTAAATTTCCACATCCCTGGATCACCTATTCTCTTGGATTTGTTTTACAAAAATGTCGTGTAAAACTTAATTTCGTAAAAGGTATTCTATATCCATAGTGCAACATTGTCACTTCAATATCAAAAGGATATTATCATCACTGAAACCTCTATTCCAAATAAATAACAGAGATATGCTTCTAAAAGAAAGAAAACATCTATTAAACTATCGTAGTCTTCACCCTAGATATTCCATTATATCCTTATACTTCTCTTTTAAGGAAATATTGATTTGGTCTTTCCATTCTCTAGAACTTGTACCATTTTCCTTTTTAGGATGCATGTTCAACAAGCTAATAAAAGATTACATAGATTCATCCTTTCTTTCTTGTAATAAAAAATTGTTAAGATATAGATCTATAATAAACTCTTTATTTTCAAGCCCGTAAAATAAGTTAAGGATAGAGAAAATCATGCCTGTATAACGGTGCTATTCTGCACTCCTTACCAGCGATGCTTCTCCAAGCTTGTGGAAACACAATATTTATAATCTCTTCTAATCCTTCTTCAGAGCAATCAAGGTCCGAACTTTTGTAGAAATCTCTTAGCATCTTACGTTAGCCATTCTTGGAATTTTCTACACAAAATCATAAAACTAGTATGTCACTTTCCATTTGACTTTAGGTTTGTTGTCACTCCACAGATGAGGAAATGCTCTCCATGCCATGAGTTTGGTATTTACTCTTGAATATGGTGGTCTCTTGATTGGTTGAGTCCTTTCCTCTCCTGTCTTGTTGTTTTTCTACGTTTATCATATACTTAGAAAAGGTCAATATCAACCACCGTAAGCATGCTCCTCACATTCTCGCAAAGTGGATAGGATTCCTCAAACTTGCAAATTTGTATCACAACCAACGACCAATGAAAAACCTAAGTTTCTCGTGAAGATGGATTGATTCCACTCCGCCTAAGCCTCCTGTGTCATGAACTTCCATTCTTGCTTGCTTGGTGACCACCCTTCTACAAGGATCAGATTCTTTTCCTTCCAATTCATTATGCGATGCAGGATAATAATCATGAATGGAATGGTAGCCAATTTTGTGTAGAAGAATCACTCCATCGTAGTTTTTTCCCTACCTTCTCCACTCCCAAGAATCTGTTATATAAACTGCTATATAGGTAGTTAGCAAAAGAAAGAAATAAAGAATATAGTTCCAAAAAGCATTTAGAGGCTTGAATTTAGTTAATATTTTGTCATTCCTTATCTAGAACGGTTGTCACCCCTCCCTTCGTCGCTTCCAAAATTACCCACCTGAATTAGCAAGAAACCGTTAAAGAAATGGTTGCCAATAATTTTATCTCTCGCATGAGAAGGAGGTTACCACAATGTGGGACCAATAATCTTTCCATAATAAATGGGCACGCCATCATTGGAGAAAGATAAGTTCGGTCTAATATGTCCCTCCCGATAAAGAATTGAAAACAAAGCCAAAATTTACTACTGCCATAACCATTATATCACTTGTTATTAGCATAAAGGTATTAACTATATATATAACTGTCACCCCTTGATGCTATGCCATGGCCTATGGGGTTTGCATAAGGCATATAAACTATGCAATACACATAAACGTAAAATTTAAAGCCATTACCAAAGATTCTAAGAGTTGAACCATTTCATCAAAGCAATATTGCTCTTCTTTAAATAAAAGTTGGATCCTATCATTTAACTCTCAACTTATGCAGTCATTGCCAATTTTCAACATATAATTTAACATAATAATACTTTAAGAAATGATAACATCATGGGAAATGTTGATGACATAGATCGTTACATCGTCTAACTAGTATATTCGTCAAATGAATGAATTCAACGATGATCATAAATGATCAACATCCATATGTAATATCATAATGAGAGTCATTAAGTTAAAGCATTTAAAGATTGAACATATATAGATGACAATCATTTAGAAATTAAGAGTTGGTAATACAATCTTACACGATCGATGACGTTGATCTTATGTCATCTCTTGGGCGTATTCACCCCATAAAATGAACTCAAGGATGATCATCATAATGATTTCGTTTTACAAGGAATCGGGCTATAATAATAGTTCCATGACCTAATAAGCCAATTCAAACTATTAGACAATAATGAACAACCAATTACGGAATTGATGTCATGACATAAACTCATTACAACATAAGAAGCGTCGGGCTCAACAAAAAATTGTCTCAGTCGTAAAACAACTAATGTTCAATCTTGATCACATTACTATCCCCAAAATGACTAGGTTGACATTAAGCAACTAGAAATAGACTTAAGACGGTGACAACCTGTTCTACTCCTTGTATCCATTCCCTTCTCTCTGATGATGCTCTCCCTCCCTTTCTCAAAGGGCATAAACCTATTTTCTGAATGCAACTTGCAATCAACAACACAAGATTAGTGTTTTAGTAATCATTTTCATAACCCTCATGAGATCATCACATCTTGACAACTTTTAAGCATATGTCAAATTTTAGTCAAATAAACATGACTCCTGAAAACATTGATTTTTCTAGCCATTTTAACTAAACGTCAAATCATTGAACATGCATAATCATCTACTAATTACTTCAAAGTAAAAATTAAAACGTAGTTAAAGTTAGGGGTGTAACACTGGGGATGGAGAATTGGTAATACTAGATTAGAAACCTCCTTCCATTAGGACTCCAAATTACCATACCACCTTGTCACTAGGTCATCAGTTATGGAAATTGACTAAGGAGTTTTGACAAGAAAAGGAAAAATGGAAGAAGGAAAATAAAATTTTAATTGAAGAGCATGTAAAGGAACTGAAAAAGAAAGACATGGAGTTAAGCATCTATCAGTAGTCAGGTTGGAGGAAGTAGCAAACAAATTTGCACAAATCATCACATGTAGACCACCAGCAAGGACATATGCATTGTTTTTGCAGGAAAGATTTTTATGTTTTCATTTTAGCAAATTAATTAGTAAACAATCAATTTGTATGAGTAGAAAATTTGAATTTCTTAATGCTTTTGCTTATTCCACACCTGAGGATCAAGATTATTTGTGTGAATATTATTTATACAATTATGTAGTGCTAGATGAGATAGATGGGAATCCTCCGATGCTTGTAGGGGATCTTCAAGTAAGGGAACTTGCATATTATTGTAGAAATGAACAAATTAGGGATGAAATAATGGAAGAGTATGAGGAGAAAGAGACATCAATTTCTCTCCCCATATGGAAAGAAGCTAAAAATCCTGATGCAGTCATTGATGAATGACTAAAACTCATTGATCATAAGGGTGTTGGAAAGAAAATCATGAAAATAAGGAAGGTAGATTATGAAAGAATGCATAAATAAGCTATGGTTCTAGGGAAACAATGCTATAGTTACATGCAAAGAAGATGGAATAACCTAACTTTGGAATTACAGAAAAAGGAACCTCATTCAATGTATAATTTCACCACCATGCTTCAAAGGGTACATAGGTACATGAAAATTGGTATTGATACTTGGGAATTTATTGGGTTCCACTCACATTTCACCCACCTATGTTGCTTTATCTAGTTCCATACTAGACTAGGAGAAAGGTGAAGAATGTGAGAGATCTAGGCAATATCCAAATGAGTCAACTTGCAGAGTCCAAAGATTTTTACTTGAAACAAATCCAGGGAGTTAATGTTGTTATGGACCTGAGGCAAATCGCCTTGTAGTATAATCAATACCCCTAGTGTTTTGCTTGGGGACAAGCAAAAGTCTAGTTCGGGGGAGTGATGGGTCCAGTTATTAGCTAATTTTCTATTACTTACATGCATACTTTTAGACACTTTTAGATATATTTTCCAGACAATACCACTTATTATACTACCTTTTTTAGATATGGATGTTGTTTCTAGTGATTGTGATGGATGTTGGAAAAAAGTTTTTGGGAAGTCATTTCTAGTGATTGTGATGGATGTTGTAGACCCTATAAGACATGTTTGAGGTGTTGGTGTGAAGAGTTAAGGCCTAGAGATTGAAAACCTCATTGTTACCTAGTTGTTCAAGCCTAATTAGGCCTAGTGTAAAATGAGACAGTAAAAAATAGACCCTTGTGTTACAAAACAACCCCATCCAATTTTTTGATATGTTGTTAAAGGAAAAAAGGGTATTCAAAAATTATTTTATAGTTTGGATATGAGGTCTGCACAAGTAGTTACACTAGAAAATCCAGTTAGGAGGGGTTACTAGGAGATTGAGGCCTAGAGGCCAAAAACCCACCATTTAATGCTCGAGACCTTGAAAGTTTGCTTCATTGGAGTTGGAGAAAGATTCTCTATCCCTACTTTGCAGCAATCAAGTTAATAAGAGCTAGAAGAGGAAGACTCTGTTATGGATAGGATTTTAACAAATGTTTGTGTGTTTTACATGCAATCATGTTTTACAAAGTTTCAGTCCTATTATTATTCTTCTTTCATTTTAGTTATGGTTTGAACAATTCAATATCGACTATACGATTTGATATCTAGGAGTGGAAAGTTAATGATTGCGGTTAAGTTGTTTTGAAGACTCCCTCGAGCTTGTATATAATTGATGGTTGAGTCTTTAGATTAGTTAGTTGGTTTTTAGTTTTTCATCATCAATTATTTTTTTAGTTTTCAAGACATGATGAATATTCAACATGATTGAATACAATCTGTGAGAAGATCTTATGTAATCTTCCTTGATATGTAATGAATGAAGTCAATTTCACTGGATGCGTGGAATCTAACTAGTTAGATTTGGTTTCAATTAGGTGAGAACAACCACTTGAGTAGGCCACTCAAGGTAATTGTTCCTCACTTCAATTGCTAGTTGTTTATTTCTATTTAATAGCTATTTCCTATTTATCATTATTTCATGAACTAATTGCAAGTTAAACTAGAATATCATATTTTTCTTATTAGTAATGAATGTTCATAAGCATGCATGTAATGGTTAACTAGTAGTACTCCGAAGGTTAAATTAGATGAGTTGTTATTTTTTATTAGCTTTGAGTTGATACAGTGATATTTTATTTATAGTAGTTTAGTTACTGTTTCAACTATAGGTACCCATAGCCATTAGTTTTGGCTTATGCTTTCACTTTTATGCAATTTTGTCATTTCCATGAAATAGAATAACTTAAATAAGATAGCTTAGGTAGTTTCAAGCCTCTAAAGGCATATACAATGTTGCACCATCACAAGTTTACAAACCTTGGGTTGAAATTTTAATGTAGTCTTTGCAATGTTGAGTGGACTGTTCAATCAACTAAACCTCTGAATTATGTAGGTTCTACCAAGTTTACAATATATTAGTTTAGACTCTACAGGAGGGAAACCAAATTACAATGTGAAATAATCCCATGCAAAAACTCGACATGGGATTTAATATAGGGATATAAGGTGGTCGAGGTATGAGAAAAGGTGGTAGTGGATGTGGCATTGCAAACATTTACAATACTTTCATGAACTTCAAACATTAAAAACTAAATTTTATACATATTAAAGTGAGCAGTGAAATTTTTATGTGCAAATATAATTAAATGTTTGTCTAATTAGGAATATAGTTTTTAATTTTTTTATTGGTGATGAAAGTGAATAGTAATTGGGCCACTAGGGATTACATATTAGACGTTAACTCTAAATGGCAATTTTTAACCTTTTCATGCATAGTGAACCATCCCACATTTGTCAAGATTCCCAAATGCCAAAACAACACTGATAAGATAGTAACTCAAATTCAGAGAAAACCCAAAAAAAATTGTGACAATACAATGCATTGTCCAAGAGTTTAGGGTACATGAAGTTAGTTATAATGACTAATAGGTGCCTTCCCCTAACCTGTTTGAAATAAGGTGTGGTGTCTTGAAGTAGAGAGGTAAATTCCTCCTACCGTTAATGATATATGGCTTCCATGACCAAAATAATGTCATGTAGAGTTGTAACATAAACGGAGTTAATTTTCTCATACATTATCATTGCACCTTTCTTAAAGGGTGTGCGCCAATGAGTGAAGGATCAAAATCTACATCATTCACTTGCGTTCCCTTTCATCTAGCTAGCACAAGTTCCATTTCATGGTTGTCGAAGCTCTCCCTCTCCAACCAAATTTTGATGTCCATCAATGCCATGATAATGTCATGCCAAAGAGGCCAATATGAGGTTTAGGGTAAAATGCAATACTAAAAATTATATTCAAGGTTAATTTTTCATTGATAAATAATATAGAAAGGAACAACAACAATCATAATGGATAACCATTGATTGGTAGAAGAGCACCAGACTAAATAATTCACAAAGCAATACCAATACCCACCTCCATATCAATCTTTTTTATTTTTAAATTAGTTTTATCTTTCAATGGTAGTAGCACATCCCATTATATCATCATTAACGTTCACAATCTCATTCATATCCACTTCAATTTTATCCTATCATGCATCTCTATCCATTTTCATTACCCTCATAATTGTGAGTTGATGTTATTGTTATTGTTATTCAATTAAATAGAAAAATAATAATAGTGATATAAATTTTAATAATTATCAAAACTCATCAAAGCCCATGAATGAGGGTCTTTTAGGTGAAATAAAATCTAATATATTTTATATAAATTGGTTGATTTCTCTATTAATCTTCAAGAAATATTGACACATCCAAGATCTTTGGGCATCTTATAAGTAGAAAATTTGTAAAAAAAAATATGGTGGATTAAGCAATAAGATGGTGTAATGAGGTTGTTCATGAATGGATCTATTATATATGAAACATTACTATTAATGCAGGGAAGGACACTTTTATGTATTTATCATGTAAGATAAGAATTTGGAATATTAAAAATTGATTATATTTTATAAATATGCATACAACCATTAGATAAGTTTTAACTATAATTTGTCACTAGAAAATCTCTTTTCTAAACATTTATTAAATGTTAAGGACATCCATAGACTTTTTCAATTTTATTCAATGAGTCTTTAAACAACATCAATCAACATAAAATCCAATCTAATTCTACCATATTTTTACTAAATAAAATGTGTTGATGAAGTATTACATATTAATATTAGGGGAGATGGGCTAGTAGTCTTGCAAGCTAACTTTGCGAGCATGGAATATTGTAGGACCTTTGTTTCTTTTGAAATGTGGACTAACCTCTTATCTATCTATAACTAAGGTTTGAAGGTGTGACTCATCACGCAACTTGTGACATTACCACATCTGCTAAGAAGTGTGAAAAAAATGACATTTTAAAGATTCAACCAAAACTTAATCATCGTACTCCTAGTAGTTGAACAAAAATAAATCATTTTTTGCTTGTAGAATATAATATTTTTTATTTAAAATAAAAATTATATGCAATTTAAATAGACCAAATACCTATTGGTAACCATAAATCTTTGTTATCTTTAAATTTTATATTCAACACAAAGGGGACAATAGTTGAACACAAAAAAACTATTTGTTGTTATAAAAACTATACATAATTATTTAAAATATAACTTATATAAAAATAAATAAAAAATGGACCAATATTTGAATATTACTTTTTTTTTTAAATCCTTCATATTTATGGGAAAATACAGAGTATTTTTGGTGCCCACCTTTTATATTTGTGATACAACAAACTATTAATATGAAATACTCCAATGCTTATATATTGCTACCCCAATAATTGTACCAAGAACAATATTTTTTGAGCGTTATTTTATTAAATAAATATTTTATTTTATAAATGACACATTATAGTGGATAGTTATGATATTTTATTTGAAACAAAAAATATATTTATTTGACTTCTTCTTGAACCTATTTATGTTTTTTTATATAACATTCATAGGATTTCATGTGTTCAAATATGGGTCCATCTTGACCAACATTTGATTATATTTTGATTTACATGCGAACTATTTATTTAAATATATAGTATAATTATGTACTAAAACTGAATATTATAACATAAATACTATGACAACCAAGGTGTATGAATAATCACTCCCAATACTATTGTTCGAGAAAGATACTGAACTTTGACTGGCATATTAGTTGTATATTAACCTCTATATGTGTAAAGTTGAATCCAGTCTTAATCTTAGATCAAATCAGAGAATATGAAAGAACTGACACCAGAGCTGAAAACGTCATTTCTATAGTAATGTAAGAGCAGAGAGAATAAAGGTAGAACATAGTTGGCTTAATGTTAATACATGTTTAGAATTCCACAAAGCTCAAAAAAATTGGAAGATGACAACAAATTATTTCCAGAGATAAATCTGTGACAGCATGTTTTCGAAGCACATTGTTTCTCCAACAACTTCATCAGCAATGAATGATTTGAAAGAAAAGGAAAAGAAGAGTGTGAAAGCCTGGAAAACTGGAAGATCTTTTACGAACTACTTCCACTTCTATGGACTACTTTAGAACTATGTTAGAGTACTTTGGAAGGCAGCCCCAAAAAAACATGAGAATTATATATATATATATATATATATATATATATATATATATATATATATATATATATATATATATATATATATATATATATATATATAGATATATATGTATATATACATATGTGTGTGTATATATCTGTATTTATGTTTGGCATTATATGTTAATAATATTTTGGAATATGGTCTTCAATCTCATGGAGATTATATGAATAAAAAAGAAAGAAAAAATATATGTATATCACGAATTTATCATCTTTATTCATACAGTATTAACATCCATCATCCGTATTTTCAATAAAATTTTCATCCATCATTAACATTTAATTTTTTTACATCTTTGCTGTCCGTTCTTTCAATAATATTTTCATCCATTATTAAGATTTAATTTTTTTCACATCTATATTTTCTATTCATCTTTAAACATTTTTGTTAATATTTTTTTCATCTATTTTTAGAGCACATAAATTACTAGAAACCCTTCCCCGCTGCAAATAAAAATATTATTATATTATAGTACACATAAAAATTACTAAAAAAATATAAATTTTGGGATGTATATTTCTAATAGGTAGTAGAAATCCTTCCCCCCTAAGGTTTTGTACCATCATGATGCATAATATCAATGTTTTTGAAATTCTATAATTAATCGTGAAATAAAACCATTGGCTTAAATCTATATGAATTTTTAAATTAATCTAATGTGATGCTTAAAGTATCAAGAAAGAGGGTAAAGTTTTTACATTTCAATTGTAACTTCATATGTAGCACTATCCATGTTGTATTGGTCCCATTGGACTTTACATTGATCTATAACCTTATTGTATAATTAGCATTACCATCTCTCCAATATTTTGAATGGCTCTATCATTATTATTCATAAAGCTTGCACATATAAATAATGTCAATTATATATATAAATAAAGTGCATACCTCTTAATTAATGACATATGTAAGACATCATAGATTTGACTTTGATTTAAGGTAAGGTAGATGGTAAGCCACTAGATTAATTTTCTCTAGGACTTCAAAAGGTCTAAAATAGCACAATGATAGCTTATCTCTCTTTCCATAATATATGTATATCTTTCGAGGTCTTACTCTAGATAGAAATTTCTCCCCAACCAAAAATCTTTACTATGTTGTATTCTTGTCTACATAATGTTTCAATCTATCAATACTTATTTAAAATGTGTATAATATTTATTAACTATTCATAAACTCTATCAAAAAAAAATCCTATATTTTAAAAGGAGTTCAAAATTTAATTTTATACGATGCTTCGAAAGGTTCCATTACCAACATGGATTGAAAAGAGTTGTTATATGCAAACTTCATTAATGGAAGATATTCTTCCAACTTAGAGTACTAGGACATGAAATACATATGTAAAATATTTGAACCATAGTTTGTCTTACTCTCTCAATTATCCCATCTATTTTAGGATCATAAGTAGTACTAAAATTTATTTGAGCTCCTCAACTTGATTGCAAGGTAGTTTAGAACCTTGAAGTGAACTTGACAAATCGTCCCTATCAAAAATAATACTTTCTAGAATCCCATGCATTTTAAAATTTCTTATCAAGATTTAGAGTACAATTAGTTAAATTACCTTATATAAATGGACTAATTTACTATTTAAAGTCAATAACTAAAAAGACTTTATTATTCCTAAATGGCACCTGGCATAGGTTATCCTTGCATAAATCCATACTAACCACTTGTTTCTTATATTGGGTTATGTCATAAGTCCATATAAAAGACATTTAGGATGCACATCTTCAACATTAACCATTTGAAATTATAATAATTTAGCTACAAAGTCTACTCTCTTTCTTAATTATTGATTGTAATATAGAAAAAGGGATCCTAGGTCCTAAACATAAAGAACCTAGGATGCAAGGGTGGCCTTTTCCAAGTTATATTAATATTTAGATTGACAAGGTGATTAGATTGACTTACATCCATGAACATGAGCCAATCAGCCTGGGTCTACATCTAACTAAAGATAGGAATGGATTGGAATTGATTTGGAATGATTAACCTAATGATCTTATATGTCATATTATGAAAAATGCAAGATCTCAACAACTAATAAACCAAAATAATCAAGTTCTAGTAGATATGGAAGTTGTTGATGATTGTGTACCTACCCAAAAAATTGGTTCTAAGTACTATAGGAGGATTGGGTTTCCCTTTAGTGAATGGGTCCTTTTAGGGCTTTCCTAATCAACTCTTGGGGTCCTCTAATGTCAAATCTAAGCTTTGGATTCCCGCCTATAAATCTAATAGAATATTATTAGATATTTTTCGTAACTAAGTTTCCATGGCTTGACAAGATGTATGACAATAAATGCAAAAAAAGGAGAACTTTTTTCAATCTTATTCCACTTGATATCTAAACATTCACAAAGAGTAGAGATGTTCATCCATTTAGGGGCTTCCCTCAATCAAACCTCATGTAAGTGTTTCCACTTCCACAATGGTAAGATGTCAATGAGTAAATGACAATGGAAAGGAAGGAATGATGAAATCAAATAAGTGTTGCGAATCACCACCCTTCAATAGCTTTAGTGAGGGACTAAAGTCATACAAATCACCCCAAGGATTTGGGTCTTGCTTGCTTGGATGTTTGAATTCTTTAGAGTGTAGTGTCCCTCCAATTTTAAAACTCTGTTTTAGTTTGATTCAGCTTGATAGACAGATGTTTTAGTTGATTATTGTGAGGCCTACCCCTATGATACACTTCGTATTTAGACTATTTTGAGTTGTGGTTATTGATTTTGCTTATAGATACTTTTGCTGACATGATACTTAGACATTTGAGTTCTTATGATGATTTGACTATGTTATTTAGACATTTTAGTTCTTATGATGATTTGATTATGATGCTACATGCTTAGCTAGATGACCTTAATGGTGGACCTGAAATTATGCTAGTTACTATGGTTGTTTAATTGAATTTTGAAATGAAGAACGAATGAAATGTGTTGTGAATAAACCATGTTATAATTTGATGAACTTGAAAATTAAGGTAAAAAGAATTGGATATGATATGTGATTAGTGTTTGTTCCAGTTATGATATGAGATATATATGCTATGTGAAAGTATGAAACTTGATTATATGAAATGATGATTTAATTGTTTTGATATATTATTTACTTGGATGGAAGCTTGTGTATATGAAATGGTTATTCAAATGTTTTGAGATATGATTTATGGGATGGATTAACGTGTGCATCGAGTGTGCAGGTACACTTTCCATGGCCAATGGAAATTGGAGGTAATCTTTGGGAACCCTGAGTGAGTTTACCAGTGAAGCCGAGCTATAGTCCATATGAAAGGACTATAGTTCCATTTTGTAATGTAATTTTCTTTGTGATGTATTTGTGCATGTTTGTAAATTGTTTTTAATTCCCATGTCAGTTCATTAAGTGGTGAGTTGTCCACCCAAGTGGACAAACTCGGATTTGGTCTTTAGGGCACTTTTTGAGGGTTGAAAAGTTGGTTTTTTTAAAGTGTTTTATTGATTAAAGGTCCCTAGGTCAAGTACCTATGGGTTAGGTACCTTTTCAGCCTATAATGTTGAGTTAGTTTCATAATTGGGCACCCTTTTTGAGGCCTCTAAAAAGTTTGGCGAAAATAAGGTTTTGAGAAGTGGGATGGGGACTAGTCCCTTTCCACTCCCACTTCTCTATGATGTCTTGGAAGTCCCCCAAGTTCTCACACATGTGAGAGCACACATGGGTGAATTTGCTTGGGAGGGTGAATGGGTGAGTGACAAGTGTCGCTTCCCCATTCAAAGGAAATTCAAACTTGAGATTCTATAAGAAAAACTAAGAACAAGGGTTTTGGGGGTTCTCTTTTGGGCATTCTTTGTTTTGGAGTTGTGATTTTTGGGAGCTCTTGGATTTGGCTTGAAGGATTGGAAAGCAAGCTTGGAGGAGTTGTGCTCATCTTCATCACTTGCTCCCAAAGCTTGGATTAAGGTAGGATTGAATAACCCTCTTGTTTCTTATGTTGTTTAAATTGTATGCACTATGTACATGTGATTGTGTATTTGAAAATTCTCTCTCAAGTGTTGTTTTCTTTGCTTTGTATGAGTGTTGGGAAAAAGGGTTGTAATGGGATAAGCTCACCCAAATTTGGGAAGAGCATCCCAAGTTTGGGGAAGGTTGGAGTAGGAACCTCCATGGGGACTAGTCATTCCTCCTTTAAAATGAGAGGTTAATAAAAAGGGTATGAGTACCCATATGTTTTTGTGAAATGTGAAAGATGGTTGGGGTGGATAAGGAAATGAGAAGGAAGGGTTGTAATGAAGGGGTGGAAAGGTTTGGTGAATGTTATTCATGGTGTTTACTTTTGAGTCCCCAAAATGGAGTGCGTAGTCCACTTCCATTCCCCATTTTGGGTTCGTAATGAACCCTTTGTTATGTGAAAATTCCCTTGGGTGGGTGTGAATAATTTTGTGTGTATCTTGTGTGTTAATGTATTTCAACTTGCATGATTGTACCTGGTTCCCAAGGTGCCTCCTAGCTCGGGGGTGGTTGGTTTTCCAACCAAAGGTTGGGAGGTGAGCTCCCCATTGGCCTCTAGAGAAAATTTTATGTGTATTTTGCAGGTTAGAAGAAGCTAAACAGCCTTTGGTATAGTTATGTTCTTGTGGATAAAGTTGGTGTTACTACGTCAAAGTAAATATGTCTTTTGAAGTCGTATGTCATAGCCATGAAAGGCTGTTGTAAAAAAAAAAAAAAAAACAAGAATGACTTTGTTGCAGTCTTAATACTATTGTGTTTAGTGCATGAGCCATTTTGGTATATAAGCTAAGATATTAAGTACCTTTAGTCTGAATGTTGTCATATGAAAAATAATACAAAATTGTAATCATACCTTGAAAAGAATGAATGTAAATCTTTCTGGTTTGTCAATCTATTAGTTCTGTTTAAAACAATGTATGGGAAAATAAAAGGAAAAAATAAAATAAAAAAATACATAGAACATTGATGTTATGAATGGGAAGAAAGAAAAAAAAAAGCATAAGTAAAATGTAGGAAAGTTTTGCCTTATCATTACATTTATTTCCTTATTTTTTTTAAGTAGTGACTGTGAAGCCTGAAATGTAGCCATAGAAAGATTTTAGTATACAGCTGGTTTTAGGTAAATAGCTGATTTCCTACAAGAAAATATATTCTGGTTGTGCAAGAGATGAAAATGTGTATTTTATTTTGGAAAGGATATAATAAGTTGATATTCTAGATATTATCTGCTTACTTACAGTCACGAAATATAGAATGTTTCATTATAGAAGCTGTGTGTAATATGGTTTGTTATCTGTTTACTTACAGTCACGAAATATAGAATGTTTCATTATAGAAGCTGTGTGCAATATGATTTGTTAGTTACTACAAAAAGTTGAATGTGCATATAGTGTGAAACATGGCAATCTTGATGTCCTTCTACTTTAAAATATATACATTTAGGACTCTTATTTGTAAACTCAGGAAAGAGGGAATAGTTACAATCTGCATTTTTTTTTAAAGAAAAAGAAAAGAAGAGAAAAGCACATGTGCATTTGTCATAGCTCAGAAAACAACTTTGTTACAGTCAAGAGAGATCTGTCTATTCGATATCTGCTCTCCTCATACAACTTTCATTCTTATAAAATGAAGTTATCAGGTAGACAAATGTTTAAAATAAGCTTTGTTATAAAATAAATAAATGTTGTAGGATTGTGGGGTAACAGGTTGAGCACTATCCTCAACTATACTTTACAAGCGTAGAAGTCTTACTCTTTCTAAAAGAAAGGGCTCTGATAATAATCCACGAGAATTTAAGAGCCCTACCCGTGCCATTGGATTTTGAGCTTCCCTGTTCATGGAACCCGCATCTTATCACCATTTGACTAACCACAAACTGGTGTACGAGTTCTATTTCCTTCATGTGGCTCACATTATAGAGTGCTACTTAGTTGGGGTAGCTTCCCCTGACATGGAAAAAGGCAGGATAACATCAGTGGCGCCTACAGATAGGAGTGGTAACAAAAGAGAAAATAGATACAAATTTAGATGAAACATGAAACTGTTCGTTGAGGAAATCTCAGGACATAAAATGTATAGTAGTTGCAGGTTGAGAGCCATCTAAGCTTAAACAAAAATATACATATATATATAAATAACAATCAAACTTATTACATAACCTATCACCTTGTAGTCGTCCACCGAATCCACACTGTGCATGCTCAACAACCATTGTTTAATCTGCCATCAGAATGGGAGAAGAGACTAAGGCACCAGCAGGTGAAGTGCTACACCCCCACGTCCCTGTTTCCTGCAACATAAAATGCAGCCAAAAGTGTAGGGTTATGCAATAAAACGTTTTAGGGCAGTTTCACGGAGGAAAATCATTAGGGCTCCTATAGTTGTCTTCAGATTTCAAAATGGACGTGAAATGAATAACCATTCAAGTTAAATGAACTTCCTTTTGGCATGTTTTTTTTTATTATTATTTAAAATGGTTTATCACGTGCCTCAGCCATATTAACATTTAAATAAAATTAAATCCGTATTGAATCCTTCTCCTTTCCGCTCGCTGTATTCGTTTAAAATGGAGGCTACATAAAATTAAATCGGGTGAGTTGTTTGGAATGACGTTTTCATAATTTAGAGCTGTTTATGTCAAATTTATGTCATAAAGTTTAGTATAAAAAAAAAAGGGGTAACCTTATCGCGTTCGATAAAACAAGAAAACACACATTAGTGACTTGGGAAAAATCGTAATAATAATATTATCCTTCAAATGCAATAGCATCTCTATTCACTATGAACTAAAGTTCAGTCAATGTAATCCAAGTCACGCAGGAAATTCCCGTTTGAAATTTTAGTGTTATGAGAGTGGCATTGAAAATCCGCCTAAGGGCCGAATGCCTACCTCCATGTCAGAAAACGTATAGTTAATGAGCATCGAAGTAAATTCTTAAGATATAGTATTTCTATTCCCTTAAAATAGAGGGAGGAGAATATATGCTCATACCTTAAGAAAAGATTATCTTACTTTAAATAAGGATATGCCTATGAATATAAAGCACGTAATACTAGGAACTCTTTTAAGATATTACCTCTTTATTTAAGTTCCTCCTCCCTTCCCATTAAGGAAATTAATAATATCTAGTATGTATGGGATTTAATGTATTTTCTTTTAATAAGCTACCTCTCATTCTTACAAATATTAAATTTACTTTTTAAATATATAAATATATATATATAATTTATTTAATTCATATATTTTATTTATTTATTTATTTCTATTTTTCTACTAGAAAGAAAATAGTTAAATAAATAAAATAATAATATTAAATTTTATAATTAGAGTAAATTATAAATGTTTACATAATTGATATTCAAGGCTTGATGTTAATAAAAGTTCAGTGAATTGATCTTTAATATTAATAGTAAATCGAGTGGATAAACGAACGTTTTACCCTTGTGATAAAACCATATTATGGAAGTATTCTAAAGACATAAGTAGTCATGCGAGAGCAACATCAACTTTCAGTTGGTAGTTATGAAACTAGTAAACCTCATGTTTGGAGGAAATATGAACGCATTTTATTTCCATTATCCAACACTGCCTTGTGTTAGGGATGATGTTGCACAAGCAACGTAATTCGATGCTCGTTATTTATACCTTGCACACATATGATTGCTAAATGATAGTGCTTCATGATATTGTCTGTTTTTAAAAAAAAAAAAATTGTCGTGTTTTTGCTCTAATGTGATTTTGGGCATTACAATTATGATACTATGTTGTTCATTTTCAGATATGACTCTAATATTATGTTGTTTTGTACTTCGAGGATGATATTTTTGACATCCTGATAATCTAGTTGTGTTTGTGTGATGTTATTGAGATAGAAACATATGTGATATGGTTTATTTGCTTATGATTTATCTTGATCGCTAGTATTAATGAAGAAGACAATGTAGCATTACTCATTCGTGAGTACCCTGCTACACTGCAATTCTTCTTCACAGTGTGTTTTTTGATATAAGTATTTATGTTTTAACAGTGATGTTTCTTGCAGATACAAGTACCGCATATTGGCTCCACCTGCTTGACAGGTCTGAGTGTACCCTAATTCAATAAAATTATGTTGATCTAGAGGTATTGATAGGTCATTTTTGAACCATCGTTCTTTATTGAATGAGTACCTATTTTTTACCCCTCGTTTTGTTGTGTCGTGTTTATCTGTATTGTTTTATGTTTGGGAATTTAATATTTAAGTTCAACGAATATCTGTTAATGTATTTATAAATACTTATGGTTATGTTTGTGATTTAATTTATTAATTTAAATTAAATAAGTTATTTATTTTAATAGTGAAAGTTAATTATTTCAAAAGTATTTAATTAAATATAAATTGTTGATTTACTTGTGCAAACAAGATTTATGAGGAAATAGATATTTTAAAGAAAATATATTTTCAACATGTTATGAATCTTTGATTTGAAGTTGAAAATATGATTTCATATTAAAAGGGTAAGTTGAACTGATTGATCTATTATGAATGCATAATGATCTATCAATTAAGTTTTATAATTGAGAGTTAATAGACATGCAAAAAAGTTTTAGGGGTTGCAATTTTTCATTCATAGAAGATTCTAAAAGAATTTTCATGGCAGCAATTTTTAGAAAATTTTCGCACGGTAGTTGTTTTGGAAAAACTTTTATCTTAGATTTTGTTGGTCAAGCATAATTTTGAGTTGGATTGTCTTGGAATACTTCATCAAGATCTAGGGAATTTAAGCAGAGTTGGCAGAAGCTTCAAAATTTTCTCCAGCCAGCCATCAAGCTATAAACAGGTTTTCTTCTTTGGTTAAAATTCTTGTACTAAATTTTGAGAACATGATGTTGAATTTTCTTTCTTGTTGCTCCATAAAAGAATGATTTTGCTAAACTTGCATAAACAATAAAGGAACAAGTCAAAAGAGTATTTGAATTATTAAGGTAGGAAGGAATTAAATGTATTATGTAATTATACTATTCCAAACCTGAATTTGTTTTACTTTGACTCTGAAATAATTGTGAATGTTTGAAAGTTGAAAATTTAATAAATCAGGGCAAAATCTATGGTGTACCCATATACCAGATCTGAACTTTTAAGAATAAATGTGTAGATTTTGTCAGTATGTATTGGGGAATACATTTTCAAATTTTTTATTTTGTTTTAGGAAGGTTTTATTACCTCTTGACCATGGTGTCACTACTGCAGTATTGTATTCTAAAATTTAATAAATTCAATAAGCTGGTAACATACTGATTGTATCTTTTTGTTTGGTTGACCCCTACTTTTTATAAATTTCATCTTATTAGAATCAAATAAGTGTGATATAATCTTCTTGATCCTATGACACCACTTCTCTTTGTTTTCTTTTATTTGTTTGTTGAAATTATAGTTTATTTTATTTCCTCCTTGATTCTTTACTCTGCCTGTTACAGTAGCAATATCTGAATGCGATAGAGTATGGAGTTTGGTAATTTTCTGAATCTTATAGTAATTGTTGCGTACAATGGAAATGAAGCAAATAATTTGCAAATTTCTTAAGCTTATCACTTTGTATGCCTTGTAAAATTTCTTTAGGGAGACTAGCTTTGAATTTATACCCTAGAAATATGAATTTATACAATAGTAGTTTACAATTTTTGGGAGGAACTAATTTTTGCTGAAATCACATATTTTTAGAAAATATAATGATTTAGGCCTTGAAAAATTTCATTTAAAGAATTCCAATTGAAGATGGTTTTATCAAACTACCTTAAGTCAAACCCCCTTGGATAGAACCCCGCTAGTTTTAAACCATACCTATAACAGAGTCTCCTTTACACCTATCAAAATGCTGATAAAAAACCACTTTTGATTTACATTTTGGGGGATCAAATGAATTCATTTAAAATTTATTTTTTGCAAGCATGTAGTCCTTATTATAAGCTTCCCAAAAAGTATAATTTTAAATAAATTTAATTTGATTATTATATTTATTTTTTATTTTTTGTGAATGTAGGTTTTTCACCAAAAATCAAGCTCTTTGTTCTGCACATGTGGAAAAATAGCAGATTATTAAAAAAAAAAATTAAAAATATTAATGCACCCGATATTGAAGTCCTTGATCCAACAAAGGAAAAAAATGAATTTCGATACATACTAAAAAAGTTACGCATTATACAATCGCGCTATGTTTGAATTATAATTGGTTTGAATTCAAACCTTGATTAAAGAAAAATATTCAATAAAAAACTATCTAACCAAGTGGAAGCACTAGATATCAAAGTTGTAAATCTAAATTTGAAAGAATTATAATTTTATCCTTCATGGAAAAAAAGTTATGCATTATACGGTGAGCATCACTTTTTAAAAATGTTGTTTTTTGAAAAAAACTAGTTTTTGAGGGATATGGAAAAAGAAGTGCAATATGATTTCAAAAATTTTGAAAAAAATATATTTAGAATCTATAGGAAAAATGTCACGAAACTCTAGTTTTCATCATCTTCAAGTTCCGCATGGTTTAGATGCTATAGGTGCCCGAAAGTGAAGATTTAGTTTAAAAAAAATATTTCAGTGTCCAATTTGGCCAAAAATTGTAAACCACTATTGTGGGATCACTCATTGTGTAGGTGCATGATATTTCATCATATTACTTTATATTGGTTAAAGCATACAAGGTCATTGTGTTAAATTAATCCATTCGCTGTCTTCTTAAACTATTTCTTGATTTCCATATAACCGAATTGGGGTTTATTTGACTGAAATATCCCTTTGTCGTTATTTTATTTTGTACTTTTTTGTCTTCTTGTAGCTCGTCACCATAAGGAGATTAAAGCTTTATAATATTTATCAAGGATAGACTGGCGTTTTAATCTCCTTGCTCACTCTTTATATACCTGTTCAGTTAAAAGAAAATTCTTAATTAGTTATTGATATCCCTGTATAATCTATGTTTTGTTTTTTCAGCGTAATGATCTTCTTTTCTTAAAAATAGTTTTTGATTATTGAATGATTAGAAGACTAACTTAAGTGATTATATCCTCCATCTTAATAAACCATGAGAGTAGATTTGCATACTTTAGGCAAGCTGAGACCTTTCTTTAAAAACTTAAGTTTCTTATTTATTTTTAGTGCCATGCAAGCAAGAAGTTGAGCTTTTCATTCCTTAATTGAAATTTTCCTTTGGTGCACACAATTCATGCCTTATATATAGAGATTTATATTTTAACTGATATTTTACTATGAGTTTAAGTACGGATGATATGATTGGCATGGTTAATGAATATTCTATTTGGAATGATTCTTGCCTAAGATAGCGATTTCTATAGTTGGTTGTAAGATGTATATATATGTCTTGCCGAATATAAATATTTATTAATATTTTAACTTTATTATGAATTAACGGTGATATTAAGTTGATCTTGCTAATTGGATGAGATTTGTTATACTTTAAGTGAAAGTAGTGTTAGTTACTAAATCATGTAAGTGTGATTGTCCATATGTATATCACCTCTAGACTTGAAGTTAAAACACATGTATGATCTAAGACAGGATGTTTAGAGTGGTCTTTTATGCAAAAGGAATTATATGATATTTTCTATATAAATTTCATCATGTAATTGTTCATTAAGAAATTGAATTGCTTATTTTATTAAGTTTTAAAGTTAATTTGTGATGAATAATAGTTTATTGTTTATAACCTTGAGAAAATTTTCAAGTTATAAGTTCTTTTGTTTCCAGATGCTAGAGGTGTAATGTTATGGTGTTTGGCTAATTGTAATTATATCTTTTATTCCATAACAGATTTATGGTTTGGGAACTTAGCTTTGCACAACTTCTTGTTGTCTATGCAGTATTTTGGAGATTATGATTTACGTCTAGATAGGGATGTGAACATTCATGATTTTGTTCTTTGTGCTTGGTGGCTACTCCCTGTCTTTTGATGTTGAGTCATGTTATAGAAAGAGTGGCTTGTGTTAGGGGTTGAAATCCTAAGAGGTTGTCTGGGTAACCTATCGTAGGTATGTAAATTCAGTGGAAACCTAACTAATGAACTAGGGGTTGGGTAGAATTAAACATTAACTCATATAAGAGTATGCCTCGCCTTTCATCTTAACGCTTGTTTAGGTTAAGGTAAGGCTAAGAAGGCCTAGAATGGTTAGTCATCTATCTTATCCTCTTGAAAGATAGAACGACTCCACACTAGTTTGCTTAGGGGTTGGGAATCGGTAGAGACTACCAGGGTAGCTCTTGGAGAGGGTTGATAGTCTAGGAAGATTCACCAGGGTAACCTATCCCGACAGTGTGATGACACTCTTTTCCTATTACATGATTTTGATCCTTGTGTTGAGTTACCTTTAGTTGTGTTTTGTCACTGGGAGCTTGTTTGTTATGATTTGATATTGTTATGTTGTAATGTGTATGTAAGCCACGTAAATGTAATGTTCTGTATTCTTGTTTGTGGACCTATCATTATCTCCTAGCACAGAGGGAGTGGACCTTTGGGTTTCACATGGTTGGGTGGAAACCATGTTATACCTTCCTTGGATATTCATGCAGTTGATGCTATACTTATAGCTGGTTCCAATTACTTCATTGTTCGTGACCGTGGATGCGGAGCGTGTTCGTGGATATGGAAGTTGGATATGATGTGATCATTATCCTCTTTATATATTTCTCTTTTGTATACGAGCATACTCATTGTATCATCATTATGATGTATTGAGATTCATTGAAATCTCACATAATGTAATCTGGACTTATGGACATCCGATTGTATAAAGTTTTGGCTTTGAAATTTGTTCTTATGTTTTATGATACAATGTGTTGAATTTCTTTATTATGTTTATGTAACATCGTCTTGGAATCCTTAAGGTAGTCGTGTAATTAAATCTTTAAAAAAAATAAAAAAATTGTTCAGTTAATTTGTTCTTTACACTTTGTTTTAATGGAAACCAAGGCAGGGCATTACATAGAGACCTACAACAAGAGTTAGCCTCCATAAAACAATGATAACATGAACATATGAACTCACATACACTTTGATATGATGCTTGGATCTTGAATTGATGCAATAAATCTCTTAAAATACTTTCCTTGACAATAATGCTTGATCATAATTTCTCCTTCTAATTTCCTCCTCACTTTCTAGATTCAAATGGTGAAAAGACTAGGTATTTATAGGCATTTATTTAATTTCCTAAAAATTAGATTCCAAAAGCTGACACTTGATATTTGAATTTTGGATGTTAAAATTCCACCAACAACACATTTAAATTTGGATATGTCTAAGAAGGGGGGGCATTCATGGGTGAATGGGCCCCCCTTCATGGGAAAATATGTCTCAACCCAAATTTCCAAGAGACGCTTAGTTGGGAAAAAAATAACAATTGGATGCATTTATTCAATGCTTGCAATCCTTTGAAAAATGATATAAATTAGGCCTTGAAATGCATAATTTGGAAAATTATGAGCTTAATTAATTCCAATAAAATAGTGGGACAAAATATAATGTGAAATTGTTATGGGTGACAATTTTGACACTACATTTAGCCCCCCACTTTAATGAGATTATGAACTTACGCTCAAACTCACACTAAAGTAGAGAAATATGTCAAGAGGGGTTCAAATATACAAAATGTTGGAAAGATATGATGAGAAAATATCTAGGCGAGAGATCAAGCTCCCAAGGTCCAAGATCCCATGGAAAATCAATATAAGTACAAATGAACACACATAGGTATATGAAATGTAGCAATATAACATACATGAATGTACATGTCAGAAAACATAAAGCATACACGATGAAAACACATGGCACAATGGAACATAAATATGGTGAATAAATGAAAACAAACACAATGTAAACATGATGTAAACACAAAAAATAAACAAAAAAACATAAGGTTAGTGCTAAAGGATTTGAGTGGGTAAGGCAATGAGACCTTAGTCTTAAACTGTCTCAAATACCAAACATCATCCATTGAATAAAGAAAAATACTCCATGAGGACTCAATTCATACACATCACTCATGGAAAACATGGATCCACTATAAAGAAAGTTGTATTATGCTCTGGGGCCATGTTAAAAGGCATTCATGAATCACACAATAGAAAATTTTGATATTTTCTAGGTATATCACAAATTGGGAGACACGTGAGCTACTGAAGTTTGATATTCACTTGATGAACCGCCTAGACAAGGTAAAATGAGAGACACACACTAAGTCTATAAGGTGTGCCTGTAACAAGGTGGAAAAAATGGGAAACACATACTACTTCTACAAGGTGTTCCCATAACAACCATAGCAAGAGTTATACTCCTTGATAACCTTGATAAGGTTCCACAAGATGCTATGTCAACACTACACTAAGTTCAACTCCCATGAACAAAGTGGAGAAAAAATGCTAAGGTTTAACATCACGAGGGATATATATGCCAAGGTTTAATGTCATGAGGGATGCATATGATAAGGTTTTAAAACCTCAAGGGATGTTGTAATAACATTGTCATAAAAGGTAACAATCAAAGGGGTTGTATTTAATACATGAAGGTCACACCTTAGGGAACATCACCCATGAAATCACCACCAAGAGAGGACTATTTGAAGAACATAAAATCACACGTTAGGGAACACTAACCATAGCATTACCACCAAGGAGAATATCATATGCCAAGAAAGGTCACACTCTTATGGGACATCAACCCTAATATCACCACAAAGGAAACATGTCACATGGATTAAGAAGACAACACTTTGGTTGACAAGGCCACACTTCCTAAGAGATGTATGCTATCATCACTAGAAAGAGACCATTTTTTATGCAAATAATGAGCAAGGGACTATATTCCCCCCCTAAAATGATAGTGTACTTGCTACACTAATATTTTAAGGAGATACAAAGGTGTTCCTTGCTAGAAGGAATGCTCGTAGGAAAAGTCTACCTAACCCCTTTCCCAACAAGTATAGGGATAAAAATGAGCCTAGGTGGAAGATTATGTTGATGATAACAAAATAATTTTATACATAACATCTTGGAAGATTATGTTTATGATATTTTGGATAATTCTATAACACGTCAAGGCCATGTCAAAATCCTCCAATAAATCGTCGAAAGAATTTATAAGTACAACATGAGGATAAACTTGAATAAATACATGTTTGGTGTGGATATTGGAAAATTGTTGGGCTTTATAGTATCACATATAAGCATTGATGTGGAAATAAAGAAGATTGATGGTATAATAAATATGTCACCTCCTAAGAATATTTTACAATTGTGTAGCTTACAAGAAAATATTCAGGCTATTCACCATTTTATTGCATCATTGGTAGATTAGACTCTTCCCTTTACCTAGCTCCTTAAGAAAGAATCAAAATTTAAACGGGGTGAGTATTGTATAAAGGCTTTTGAGAGATTAAAATAATATCTAGAGCTAATCCCCTTGTTTTTCAACTGGCTACTCAAGGAAAACCTTTTATCCTTTACATATCAACATCAACCCATGCTCTTGTCACATTATTTTCCTAACAAGATGAGAATTGCAAGGAGAATCCTATGTACTACATTAGTCAAATATTGATTGGCTATTCACTATCAGCACAACACTAAAACACTGTGATTTAAAAAACCAAGTCCACAAAAAATTTGTCACAATCTATCATGAGCATTACTGACTATATTAGTTTGAAAAACCACTGCCACCAATTACTAGAAATATACATGTAAATCACTTCCACTAATCTCCAGTAACAAACCTTTACTCAGAATCAATATCTAACACCAAGAAGATGTATCAGGTGTTGAGTGCACATGCCAACCATGGTATTTGTCAAGATTATACACTGACAGTTTCATATGCCAGACAACTCGAGGATTTGACTTTGTCTATACCACCATTAATCGCACTATCACAAGAAAACATGATATATGAAAGAAATCAATCAAACCTATCTTTAAAACCCCTTGTCACTAATATATGCCACCACTACCATTTGATGATCTATGAATGATGACAAAAACTATGATTATGTAGACATAATGGCAATCCTTATCCAAGAACCTCTACATCAAAAACTATGATGATGTGAATGAGAAAGTATCAAAACCAATACAAATACCAATACAACTATAGGATATGCAGCCATGTAAACCACTTTGGCAATACATGGCATTGTATGATTTTGATTTGATTAAGATAAAAACACCCAAAGTATACAGCCATAGATTATCCATTGTCCATTGTAAGGATTATCTAAGTACTGATGGTGGAAATACTACGAGTGCAAGTTATCCTCAATATAGAAATCTTATAGTAAATTGAACAAAGCATCTTCTAGTGAAATTCATCCTTAAGGTACTCATAAATATAAAATAGTTGAAGTTAAGGTTGTCAACAAGGTTCTAATCATTTTCAAAACAATCAAAGATTACAATCCAAATGAATACTAGTCACAATGACTGTCTATGTAAATATGCAATAGTCATTTCCCCCTGAAGACAAGCTCTAAAACAAATTAGGGATACTTCCTGTTCATATTATATGAGAATCATGCATCTTGTAAACCATACACCAATCAAGTTACTTTGTGAATGGATAACTATTAGGAATACTAATCTAAATCTAAATTTACCTATCCATATACCTAAATCCATTGTCATTCACATCACTTATATATATTTATGCATCAAATATGTAAGTATATTTCACGGTCAAGAATATATCACAAATTCCACCATTGATGTCAATATAGGAATATACCAACCAATCATTTCAACCAAATATGTAAATGCCAATATCAATGATTGCCAATGTTAAGACAAATAGCTATGTCAACATTGCCAACAAGGGTAAGAATAAGCATAAAAAGCTCCCCCTAAATCCATGCTGCTATTTAAGTATTGAGAGATGATTCCTGTGCATCATGCACAAGACTAAATCCTCCCTTCTCTTTTCCTTGCTTTCTTCTCCAGACCTTCATAGACTCCTTTTGCTTACTCAGAGTATTTTCTTGCTTAGGTGATTTCAACAATTTACTTATGCAAACATTTTCTCTATGTCCAAAAACATTACATCTATAGCACAAAACTTGATGATTAATAGAAGAATCAAAATCATTCCAACCTTTGTATCTTCCTAGCAACCAACAATATCTTTTTATGTGACCAGCCTTATTGCAGTTATAGAAAACAACATTGTAGTTTTGATTTGACAACCCATAATAACTTCAATCTCTAGCTCTATGACCATACTTTTGACACAAATAAAAATAACCATAAAATTACCTCATTGACTAATATTTCCTAGAAGGTGGAGGTCTTGAGAATCTATCTGTTCTTTTTCTTCCAACATCACCAACTTTATCTTTCGCTTTCTTCTTGTCTTCCTCGAGAGCAATAGAATGATAACTCAAGTCTATTTTCTTTTTAGGAGTTTTTCTAACTTTAAAACTTCACACTTTTCCATCTGCAGATACAAAGACTATATCATGTTTTGGATCCTTTTCATTTGAAGAATTTTTCCCTATCTCATATCCTAAACCAGTAGGATATTTATGTTATTTTTGCTTCCCTAGCATTTCATTCAACTTGTTGACACTGTCATCAAACTTTTGACTCTTTTCTAACTGCTTCCTAATAGTCTCAAGATCTTTTCTAAGAGAGACTATTTCTCCTTCAAGTTTGTGACATTCAATAATTTTAACTTCCAAATCTGATTTAGTTTTCTCTACTATTCTCTTTCCTTCTTCAACCTATTTTTTCAAGGAGATGATTAACTTTTTAGAATCTTCAATTCCAATTTTCAACAAACTGATTTTAGATTCTAATCTTTTACAATTGTCCTCTTTTATCTCTATCTTGTTCTAAGAGGCTTTTTCTTGTTGAATTTGGTCTTTTAAACTTTGGTTCTCTTTCTTGAGTTTTTTAATCTCATCTAGGGCAGCACATAATTCTCCCACAAAAAAAAAAATTCACACTCTTCTATATCTAATTCATTCATGTCAACCACAAATTCATCAAATTCTATATTAGACATCTTCTCTTCTATAGGCTATGTATTTTCTTTAGGAATTTCTACTTTTGTAGACTATGATTTTTCTTTCTTATTCCTATTCCTACTGTTTAACATATCAAACACAACACTCCAATACTAGAGACCCTTAAGCTGATTAGGCTTGTTAAATCAAGGGTTTGGCTCTGATACCACTTGTTGGAGTAAAGAAGACACTAAGCAGGGGGTGAATCAATGTCTTAGACAAGTTTTTAACTTTTTCCTTGAAAAGGAATTGAATATTTTATGCTCTTATTATTTCAATGATAAATAAATTCATGAATTGAATGCAATCATTAAAGAACTGAAATAAGAAATATTAAAGCAAAACAAAGATCGTCACAATCATGAAATATTATCACATCAAAACAATGAGACCATAAGACAAAACATTTGACAAGTGGAAAACCCTCTAGGGATAAAAAACCACTCCAGAAATGATGCCTCACTAGCTTAATCTGAAAACTTTATGTTTACAATGCCTCACTGGAAATACTATCTCACTAATAGATATCAAATGCCTCACTGGAAATAAAGCAATTCCTCACTAGCAAAATGGCCTCACTAACCAAAGAACCTCACTGGTTACAAGAATGCCTCACTAGCATACAAACGTCTTCCTCACCGGCATACAAACATTTTCCTCACTGGTATACTTTCTATGGTCTTACTAACCAACCTCCAATAAAGAAAGAAACATAACTTCAGGAGGTTACCCTGTTACTCTACAATCCATCAAATGAATTACTTCTTCAACACACATACAACGTCACTGAAGAATAACTCTTAACAGAGTATATAATCAATAATTGTCGACATATCTTTTTAATCAACATGTGAATATGTTCAATATAGCGTAAATAATGTGCATAGTTTATTAATTTCACACCAACTATCTTCAACCACATACCTAAACAAGGGTTACATGATAACTGAAATATAAACCCAAACTGCCTCATAAATCAACACTTCATTATACAAGATAATCTAGAATCAAACTACATACAAAATGAAGTAATGGTTGTGTTTTGGAGAACTTGATTAGGGTTTAAGATAAGATTAATCACAACAATAAAATAAACTAAGGAACAGTTCAAGATTAATAATCATTTTTAGCCTTTGTCATTTCAAATAAACTGAAAATCAATAGGGTTAAGGAATGAAACCACCTGTTCAAACTTGCTTGAAGAATTTCCTCATCACTTCCACTGTCATGTTGCTGCCTCACCTAAAATCAAGCATATTCTTATCACAAGAAAACCATCATAGATTGTAAACCCTAGTGTGCTCCTTCTTGATTGACAACTGAAACAATGATTTGTGTTTTTCACATGTTAACAACCTTTCTCCATCAAACCTTAATTAAATTTTCCATGTCACCAAGGCAAGTGTCGATGCATGTTTTTTCTTTTTCAGAGTTAATTTCACCTTTTCAAGTGAACTTACCACCAAGATAAAAGTATTACAAATATCTTTCAAAACTATGTTTAACAATGTGTTAAGGAACCTGTGATACCATGAAAAATACTTTAGAATTTATGAAGTCCATGACCTCTAGAAAAGGTCTTTCACATTGCCTTGTCGATGTGTTCATAATTTAAAAGTATCCTTGTGAACAACATAACCATCAAATGCAATATATACCAAGGTTTGTATAATAAGCACCACTATTATGCCTTATCTTTGTAAGGATATAAATTTGTTTAAGTGAATCAGATCAATAAATTGATCACAAACTCAAATCAAAAAATGTGCCAAGAGGTATACCATTATCAATGCTGCAAGATATCTTATTGTCTTTGACATTAATGCCAACAACGGTAGCTCATAGTCACCAATCAATATCTCATTTCCATATGTCACTAAAAAGTAATGTAAACAAACTAAAGTACCCAACCTAAACTGAAACATGAATTGTATCATCAACACCACCAATTTCCATGTATACGAAGATCACTGATTTCATACAAACCTATTTAGTTCTCATGCACACCTGTCAACTTTATCAAGCATACATCAGATCATGTTGACTGTATCAATAATACATCTAAGTAACATATCAAAGAGCCTACATATACAAAGATCGTCATATCAAATAACAAAGAGTATTGTATATCATATCAAGTCCTTTTTTGCACCTTACTGAACATATATCATGATGCCATGGAAGATCACTGTATCACCATATAAACTGTTTAAATTGAACATATATCATGTTTGTCAATCCCAATTTTCAACAAGCCTTTTTTTCAACAAGTACAACCAAAAATAGGGAACAAATAACAACAATTTGGTGTTGTTAAATGTACCTTATTACATGGGTGCTACCACCATACTGTGTCTCACTTTTGGGGACATGCTGATTTCTTCCTAAAATCATTTTTTATAGAAAAACTAATGATTTTAGCCTTGAGAGGTTCCATCTAAAGGGTTTTAATTGAAGAGGGATAGATAAGACCCCCTTATATGAAACCCCCTTGGATATAACCCCTCTAGTATTTAACCATACCCACAATGGTGTCTCCTTTGCACCAATCAAAATGTTGGCAAAAAAGAAGTTTTATTTACCTTTTATGGATTAAATAATTTCATTTAGAAATGATCTTTTGCAATATTGTAGCCCTTGAAACAAGCTTTCCAACAAGTATAGTTTTGATATGTTTTAATTTTATCTTGTATTTAATTTTTAATTTTTACCAAACATAGGTTTTTCTCTAAACATAAAACTCTTTCTTCTAGAGAGGTGGAAAAATAGTAAACCATTATTAAAAAAATTCAAAAAATACCCTTTCCCTAGGTATTGATGTCCTTGTTTCACTAAAAAAAGAAAAATTAGATCTCGATATATACACAAAAATTTAGGTTGTATGACACACATGCATGTCCAAATTATAGTTACAATGACTTCAAAAATTAATTAAAAAATATATATGTAACAAAAAAATATGAAAAAATATCCTTTCCATAGATATTGATTTTGAGAATCTATATTTCAAAATTTAGAATTTAATCCTTTATCGAGAAAAGAGTTATGTTGTACGACAAAATGTTCCTTTTTGAAAATGTTGTTTTTTGTTTAAAACTAGTTATTAAAGGAGATGTTGAAAGATTTGTGATTCATTTCAAAAAAAAGAAAAAGAATATATTTAAAATCTACACACAAATTGCCACAAATCACTAGTTTGCATCATCTTCAAATTATTAACAGTTTAGCTTCTATAGGTCTTATAAGATGAAGATTTAGTCAAAAATATTGATGCAAATGTCCATCTTGGGAAAAAAGTGAGACATAGTATTGTGATTTCACCCACATTTACACACTTATTTGGGCCCTCTCATTTAAATGAGCTTAATTATGCCTTAATTTTCCCTTTAATTCATTTTCCAAGCCTATTTAATTATATTTTCTGAAGGGGAAACCCAACATTTATTAATGCCTTAACATAACACTTTACAATGAGTAATGTGTGTCCTACGTTTATGGACCTGGGACCCATTCGTCCAAGGGCGAATGGGTCCTCCGTAAACCTTGGGACCTAAATTTAAATTATTTTTTTGGTAGTATTTTAAAATTTCTAAATCTATAATTCAAGGTCAGCCTGTGATATTTGAATTTTGGGAAATTAAGTAAGCATACCTATAAATACAAGGTTATTTCACTATGTTTCACCTAGCATTTTTTATCTAAGAAATCTAGCAACTTTATATGATTTTCAAGAGAATTTTACAAGTGATCAAGGGCATTTAAGAGCAAAAATATCAAATTTTTATTCCAGCATTCAAGATCCATCCATCATGTCAAAGTCTTCTTGCATCATGCATGTTTTTGGAGCTAACATTGTGATGTAGGTTTCATGATCAAATCAAGAATTCAAAGCATCATTTCAAGAAAGATTCAAGTGTTAAGATCCACATCCAATTTAGCCATATCATGCAAGTTGTAGACTTTAAGATCTCCATTATCAAGGTTTCATTCAAGGGTTTGTTGAGTGGTAACATAGATTTGTTCATTATTCATTCCCTCTTTCATGTTTCATTTCATTTCAAGGTTTGATTACCAAAATGGGGTTTGACCAAGGAAAACCCCTATTCACCAAAAACAAACATTTTTCTCTCTTATATTTTTGTTTGCAAATTTAGGTGGAAGAAAGCTTGAAGGCCTTCTAAAGTGCAAGATTTACAAAGTTGTCAAAGTTGCAAAAGTTGTCAAAATTGTTATTCATGAAAACTAAGATCCCAGAGTCATTTTTGACATTCTGACTGTGAAACCTAGACAAATTGGAATTTAGATTTGTATCAGAGGCTCCTAAAAGCTATAGAAAAACCCTGCACTTGAACCCATTCACCCCCAGGCAAATGAGTCCCAAATCTGCTTCAAGAAAGTACTTTTGGTGAATGGTAAACATCTTGTTTCCCTTCTCTAATCTGCAATTTTATTTTTGGTTCTATTAGTATTGATCTTAATATTGTTGTTTCAAGTGTTAGATTGCATTTTGGTGTTGATTTTCTATTTTTATTTTTTCTCCCCAAAGTGTTGTTTGACCTTGAACCTCATCATTCAAGCATAAGGAAATCTGAAGATTTCCACTTTGACTTAATCGACCTAAGGTTTGATAATAATTTCATTGTGTGGATCTCATTTCCTAATGAAATACTGAAAGATTGGTCCATCATACTCCCTTTGTTATCAATTCCACATTTTTGGGTAAACCTATTTTTTGGTGTTTCAGATAGGTATTCCTTGATTTGGTCAAATTGTATTTGACATGACTGATGCCACTCAAACTTGGCATTCTTTCAGGGTAGATGTGAAAATAGATGTCACTTGATTGCTAATTAGGTAAAGAATTGTCTAATAGCTTGGAGTTTCCCCTATAGACTATGTAATTGTGTGAGGTTCTATTGTCACATAAAATTACACCTTGTTAAACCTAGGATTAGCATTAAAATGAGACAATATAAATAACCTTAAGGTGTGGGACCTTGTAGTTGAGGTTAGATTTTTGGAGAAGGCTAGCTTCCTTGTTTAAACTAGGTACAAATATGTTGGTCAAACCTAGCATATGAAATCATAACTAGTCCTATTCTACTAGCTCATAGAGGAAAAGGGATAGAAATAATTGCATAAAAATGGACAGGGAGGTGATACACCAAGATTAGAGGTGTTTCTTCTTACCTATGATTACACAAAGTATCAACAAAATCACTAAAGAATCTTATACAACTCCTTATTTTGATAATTGTATAAGAAATAATGAAGTCTAAGGTCTGAAAGATCCTAAAAGGAGTGTATATTACCCATAATTAACACTTATAAAAAATGATCACACTCATACAACCTACAAGAAATGATGATATTTCATGCATGCATAGGGGTATCAAATGTTACATAGGATACAAGCATTGAGAAAATTCAAAAATGGTGATTTTATTAATAGAGAGGCATGAAAGCCAGTTTTATAGTTGTAGAATGCAAAAGTTGTATAAGTCTACTAGAGAAAATCTAGGGAAGAATGGTTAAAATGGGCACAAAAGTGCCTCATATACATCTATAGGTCATGGGAGAGAAAAGGGAATGTGACTGGGTAGGAAACCCTAGCCAAATCCCCTACAAATCAAGTGCAAATATGTATCCATCCAAATCCCAAGTTGAAAGTCCCCCAAAGAGGCCCTAAAATTATAGTCATTCTTCCACAATGATTAATTGGAAAATGAAGGGCTAAAACCCCCACAAAATTTGTAGAAAAATCATGGCTAAGGATGGCCCTCTAACAAAAAAGGAGTCTACAAACAATAAATGAAGCATGGGAACCTATGTCCCCTTGGAGTTGGTAGAAAATCCATTTGAAATCATTCCTATAGCATCAAGAATTGAATCTGGTAGTTGAGGAAGTCGCATCATGAAAAATATGGAAGCATGTCCAAAAGTCCACATGGGATCCAAAATCTCAACATGAACTAAATGCAACGAGAACTAAGTGGCGAGTGTTGTTGAAATAGAAAATAAATTCAAGCTTTCAGATCAAAATCCAAAAAATTGAAGAGAATCTAAAGATTCACTCACAGGAAGTGGCGGGAATGGGAATTTGAATCAAATTTGGAATTTTGGACCAAAGTCTAAAATATAAAGGAAACCTGAAGTTTCGACAAAGAAAGGAGTCAAGGTTGGGGATTAAAAAATGAATTCAGACTATTGGACCAAAGTCCAAAAGTCCAAAGCAAACCCAAAGTTTTGACAAAGAAAGGAAAAAGAAAAAGTAGAAGTCAATGATGAAAGTCAGGGATAGATTTAGACATTTGGACCTTGATCCAAATGTCCCTTCAAGATCTAAATTCCTAATATAACTTGAAGAGGAAGTGAGGATAGGAGTCAGGGATGGATCCAAACATTTGAACCTTGGTCCAAATGTTTGTTTGAGATTCAAAGTCCTAATAGAACTTCAAGAGGAAACAAGGATGGAAGTTAGGGACGAATCCATACATTTGAATCTTGGTCTAAATGTCCATTTGGGACTTGAAACCTGGATGAAACCCAACTCAAAGGAAAAGAAGAAATGGGAACTAGGGATAGAATTGGACATTTAGACTTGGTCCAAATATTTTTTCAACAATTGAAACTCTAATGGGACCTGACTCGATGGTAAATAAGAAAGGGGAATTAAGGATAAAGTTGGAAATTTAGACTTGGTCCAAATGTTCATTCGAGACCTGAAACTCTAAAAGAACCTTTTTCAAGAAAGAGAAGGATTTATCCATCTTTTTATATTTGTACAAATGGGTTTTTAATTGCAACTTGGAAAATAGGTAACACAACTACAAGAGGCACTTGAGCATGATATTTAACCATTAATATTTCTTATATTGGTTATAACTTATGGGAATAAAATAGGGTGCCACAAAGTGACAATAGGTTCCTAAGAGGTGGAATTTTTCCCTATAGCATAGGAAATTGCACTCCCTTATAGTTGATAGTACAATTTCATTCTTAGTTTGTACCTATTTTAGTGATCTTACATTTATGCATTTTCACCTATTCTAAATAGGCCCTAATTCCCTTTATTATGCATCCCAAGGCCTATTTTTATCATTTTTTGACACCAAAACATGTGTTGATAAATGCATTCAAACATAAATCTGCCTTGGATCATGTGTGTCATGGAATTTTAGGCTAGGACCCATTCACCCAAGGAAGAATGGGTCCAATTTAAGTTACAAGACCTATTTTTAAAGATGTTTTTGGTAGTCTTTTAATGATTCAAATTTACTATGCAATTGTCATCTATCAGGATCTAATATTCAGGAAATTAGAGAAGAATCCTATAAAACCTAGTATTTTGGTAGTCTTTTAATGATTCAAATTTACTATGCAATTGTCACCTATCAGGATCTAATATTCAGGAAATTAGAGAAGAAGCCTATAAAACCTAGTATTTTCATCAATTCAAAACTATAGCATAAGAAAGAGTATTCAAGCAAGCAAAGTTGAAGCCTTGGAGTCTAGCATTATTTATAATTATAGGTCTTCTTGAGTCCATTTGCAGATTTTGATCAAGCTTTTGTCATATGATTGTTCAGGTTGATTCCAATAGAAGGACATGATGCATTCTAAGTGTGGGAGATGCATTTGGCCATTTCCTTTAACCTAATGACTTGTTTGCTAGTGTTATCATCCTCAAGATTCTTTTTACTAGCAACCTATAGCAAGGTATCATTGTATTTCATATTTATTTGAGGTGTTTTAACCTCTCCCTAAGTGAATCTTATCATTTTCATATAGGAACCATACTCTAACATAATAGAGTAGGGTTTCTTTGAATGTTAGATCATAACAATGTTAGATACACTTAAGGTTAAGGCTCACATACTATCATTTATTAAGGTTTAATTACCAAACTTAGGATTTGATCGAGGAAAGCCCTATACAAACAAACAAATGCTTTCTCTTTGTAGACTTATTGTAGGTCTAGATTTAGAAATGAAGATTTGCAGGTACAAGAGAAAAGTGTAGACAAAGGATTTAAACTTCAATTTTTGTAGTTTTATAAAGTACTACCATGACCCATCCACCCTAGGGTGAACCTTTCCTTCAGTGGATCTCAAAACCTACTTTTGGTGATTGGTATGTGTGTCACCATCCTAGAGCTTCCTACAAACTTTGGCTTCCATTTCTATACTTTCAAGAATTTACATTTCATGTTCTAGGTCTTATAGTTCATTTATTTTATGCATTGTGTATTATTTCAATTTGGTTTCAAATCTATTATATTGTCTTCAGGATTGAGATCTAGGTCTGATTGACTCACCTTTGAGGTTGAAAGTCAATATCTACTCCTTGTGATCTCTTTCCTAATGAAATACCTTAGGGAGAGGAATAAATAGAGAAAACCCCCCTTGTTCATTAAGGAACCCCTTTCCCAACATTTCATTGGACCTATACCTTATACCCTCAATTGTAAACCCTATAGACCCTATACCAATTACCCTTAACCCCATACCCCATACCCTAAACCCTATAAGCTATACCCTCAACCCTAAACCCTATACCTTATACCCTCAATCCTACATGTAGAAACCCTTGTTTCCCTGTTTTCTCTGTATCTGACTATTTTTGTGGTTTTTACATAAATAATGAAGAATGCGATTTTTGCAAATAAATGATAATAAATTCAATAAAATACTAAACTGCCAATATGGATAGGAAATACCAAATCTACTGAAGGCGTATCATTTATTGTTCATATGGACTCAATACAATATAGATCTGATAGCATGCAACTAAGGAAACAATATTATTTGAAAACCTAGTTTTTGCTGATTGCAGTCACCAGATGCTGAAGTAAAAGGCACGGATCCCAATGTACATGCTTTCTCCTTCTGACAGATGCTAGCAGATGACTCCTGAAGTGCCTGCACCCAATGCAATGATGTTTCAATGCCAAAAGAGAAGGCGTTTCTCTTGAAAGAAGAAGTACGGCTCTAGGAGATGGTACGGCCCTGCTGTATAAGTACGGCTGACAGTAGCAACAACAATTAATGATAGTACAACCCTCCTCTGTGTCTTCATATCCCAAAGATATATGCGCCTAACTGAAAGATGCTCTCTGAATGAAACCCTGAATCAAAGCTCTGACAATGAATGATCTGTGAAGTTCTATGATCTCTTCTGGATGAAGAAACCTCTGTGCTGGCAATAAATCAGATGTTATTTCACACCCTCTGAACTGCTTTCATTGGAGATGGCTCATTCCCCAATGCATTCGAGACTGAAACCCTAAGGTTTTGTGCTCAGACCAAACTTGATCAATTTCAATACTCAATATCACATAATGGCTCGAATTCCAATGCAAATGGCTTATACACATGAAAAGTGTGATTTCCTCAAAAATAGGGAATATTAAAATAATTCAAACTTTTACATTTAATTCTTCAATAGTCTTCAACCAAATTTTTATAATAAAATATAATCAACAAATGGCCCCTTCCTGATGATGGGCGACCCCTTTATCGAAATCACTTAAGTTATAATAAAATATTATAACTTTATATTATAATGCTTCAGTAATTAATATTTAATTAAATGAATTAAATATTAATATCTCCTTCAATATTAACCCGGTGCTCGAGCCGTCTGAAGCTGACGAACAATGAAGTGATTCTAAACATAATCCAACCATACTACTAAAAATAGCAGGGGTCCCACGCTGACTACCAATAACTGCTAAAAGTAGCAACTTATGCAAGAAGTGTCTGAATGAGCCCGAACGAAAGCCAACTGATCAAGAACTACCAACTGAAGCTGAGCCAAGCTCCATCATGACCCTCTATCCAACCTATTAGCCTACGAGGGTCGTATAATAGGCTAATCCTATGCTCGAAGAGATGTCAACTAGAAGGGGACATGACAGTCCGCCCCTCCTGAAATTGCTTGTCCTCAAGCAATCTCAATGCTGGATGCTGCAGAATATCCTCGCTCTCCCATGTAGCATCCTCAACAGGAAAATCTCTCCATTTCACTAGATATTCCCTAATAGTCCTCCTACGCAACTGTCTCTCCCTATACTCCAGGATGGACTCAGGTACTAATATCAACTTTCCCTCATCATCTAAGGGAGGTAACACTGTAGACGATACCACACGATGTCCCAACGCCTTCTTGAGGCGTGATACATGAAAAACGTTGTGTACCCTGCTCTCTGCTGGAAGCTCAAGCTCATACGCCACCTCTCCAACTCGCCTCAGGATCCTAAAAGGACCGTAATAACGTGGCTTAATCTTCTCTGACCCACTCTTCCTAAGAGTGGACTGACGGTAGGGCTCTAGCATGACGTAAACCATGTCACCCACCTCAAAATGCCTCTCCATCCTCTTCTGATCCGCATACTACTTTTGCTGATTTTGTACCTTTGCGATATTCTCCTTGAGAGCCTTCATAGTATCCTGACTCTCCTGCAACAAATCTCCAGCACTCGGCACTCTACTGTCACTTAGTAGCAGATCTAGAAAACTCGGCGCCTCATACCCATACAACGCCATAAAAGGAGACATCTGAATAGTCATATGGAATGTCATGTTGTAACAATACTCACACAAATGTATCCATTTGACCCACACCTTCTGCTACCCCGCAATATAATTTCTGAGGTATCCTTCCACCCACTTATTCACTATCTCCATCTTTCCATCAGTCTGCGGGTGGTAACTAGTGCTCAGAGTGAGCTTGGTCCCACAAAGTCTGAACACCTCCTGCCAGAAGTGACTCAAGAACCGACTATCCCTGTTGCTCACAATGCTCCGAGGCAATCCATGTAGTCTGAACACCTCACGAAATAATACCTCTGCTACCTGTGTAGCCATGTAGGTTGTGGTGATCGGAAAGAAGTGGGCATACTTCATAAGCTGATCCACAACTACGTATATGCAATCTCGCCCTTGGGCTTTAGGCAAGCCCGTAATAAAATCTATCGACAGGTATTCCCACTTCCTTTCAGGAATCGGAAGTGGCTGCAACAATCCTGCCGGGTACATGTTCTCCTGCTTGTTCTGCTGACAAACAGGGCACTCACGCACGTATTGAAGAACATCTGCCTTGAGTCCTTTCCATGTGAATCTCTCTCTAATCTGTCTCTAGGTCTTGAAGTACCCAGGATGTCCTGCCATAGGCACGTCATGAAAGGCTCGCATAATAATGTTCTTCACCTCTGAACCGGGAATCGGATATATCCAGTTCTTGTAAATCATCAAGTCATTTACAATTGTGTACCTGGTATCAACCGTTGATCCCTCAACAATGCTGGAGGCCCAACTATCCTTGGCATATTCTGCCACTATCATATGCCTCCAATCCTCTGATATATGAACCATAGAGCTCAAATATGGCCTGCGTGAAAGAGCATCAGCTATTACGTTCTGTGTACCTTTGATATACGAAATATCAAAGTCATAAGCCTGCAACTTACTGACCCACTTCTGCTGTCTATCATTGAGATCTCGCTGCCCCAAAAAGTGTCTCAAACTGTTATGATCAGTTTTAATGCAAAATTTGCTGCCAACAAGATATTGTCAAAATTTTGCTAAGGCATGCATGATGGCGAGCATCTCCTTATCATAAATGCTATAAAGTCTCTCAGGCCCTCTGAGTTTTCGGCTCTTGTACATAATTGGGTGCTTGTCCTGCATAAGCACATCACCAATGCCCTCACCTGATGCATCGCACTGAAGCTCAAAAGGCTTCGTAAAGTCAGGTAGTGCTAAAACAGGGCATGTGGTCATCAACTCCTTAAACTTCATAAAACATTCCTATGCCTCAGGAGTCCAAATAAATGCACCCTTCTTCAGTAAATCTATCATAGGGGCTGCATGTCATGAATAACCATTCACGAATCTGCGGTAGAATCCACACAAACCGAGAAACCCTCTCAACTGTGTCAGGTTTGCCAGTGTAGGCCAATCAATAATGGCGCGGATCTTTTCAGGATCCATACACACTCCATCTGCACTGATAATGTGACCCAAATATAGCAATTCAGTCATCCCCAAGTTGCACTTGGATTCCTTGGTGTACAAAGACTCCCTCTCAAGAATACTCAATATGGTATCTAGGTGAGCCAAGTGCTCCTGCCAAGTCCTGTTGTATATAAGGATGTCATCGAAAAAGACCAACACAAACCTCCTCAGTAATGAATGAAAAACCCTGTTCATCGTAGACTGAAAAGTAGCTGGTGCATTAGTGAGCCCAAATGGCATCAGTGCGAACTCGAAGTGCCCACAATGACATTGGAAGGCGGTCTTCTCTATGTCCTGCTCACGGACCCTGATCTAATGATACCCTGACCACAAATCAATCTTGGTAAAATAACAGGCACCATGGAGCTCATCAATAAGCTTTTCAATCCGTGGTATAGGATACCTATTTTTGATCTTCCTCTTATTCAACCCTGTAATCAATGCACATGCGTAATGTTCCATCCTTCTTAACCAAGACACCTAAAGAAGCGAATGGTGACTTGCTAGGCTGAATGTGACCCATAGCAAGTAACTCCTTTATTTTCTTTTCTATCTCATCCTTCAATCTCTTAGGATGCCTGTAAGGAGTTATCATAACGGGCTTAGCACCCTCCTTGAGCTCAATAATGTGCTCTATGCCCCTTTCTGGAGGTCTACCTGGTGGAATATCACTGAACACCTTATCATGCTTGACTCTCAACTGTTGAATGTCCAGATGATATTCTGTCTTTTGTTGTCCCTCCTGTATAGGTGCTAAAGTGCACTCGGCAGCCCACTTTACCATGTCGTGACGCATGAGCCTCTCCATCCGACGAAAAGAAATTGTTTTGATGTTGCTGTCCCGAATTGCTTTTAGTATGTGCATCTTCCCGTCAACATCAAAACGGATCTCCATGTCCTTGAGACGAAGAGTGACTTCCTCCAATGAATGAAGCCACTTCATTCCCAAGACTAAATCAATATCTCCCATATTGACAACATAGTAATCAGCCTTGAACTCATAATTGTTCACGCGTAAAGGGAGATCCTTTATCATGCATTCACACCTCAAAGTGTAATCGTCAGCCACCATAACCCTAATGCCCTCGAACTCCTCAGTGATGAGTCTGCGTCTCTCAACGAATCTAGCATCTATGAAGTTATGTGTAGCTCCTGTATCAAGAAGGGTAATGACCCTCTGTCCTGCTAACACACCACGAATCCTGAATGAGCCCTCCTGCTGAATGCTAGATAAGCGGGCCTCCTGTAACTGAAGCTCTGGCCCTGTCTCTGCTATAGGCTCTGAAGCCTCTGACTCTGAATCCTCGAAACTCTCCTGTTGTTTAGAATTTTCTGATTCTGAGTCCTCGTAATATGCCCACATCACTCGATTTGCCTTTCCCTTAGGTCTTAGAGGACAATCGTGATTGGTGTCATAGGGTCCTTTGTAGTAGAAGCAAAGCTTCTTCCTACGTAGATCATTAAGGGCCTCTCGATCCAAAGGTGGAGCTGCTGATTTACCTTTTGAATCATTCTTAAAGTCTAATTTTTCTTTGTTAAAATCATATTTGTCCCTGTTTTTGTTAAAGCCCTTGTTGTCCCTGAAAGATGAAGAACCTATGGAGTTAAATCTACTAGACGGTGTTGCTAACTCCATGCTTCGTGCTTTCTTCATCACCTCCTATAATGAAGGAGGATCAAAGGCTTTGATCCAGCCTCTCAGTGGCTCTGTCAAACTCTCCATGAAGAGTACTACCAATCTCCTCTCATAAATGTTCGGAACCATGACTAATAACTTCTGAAAGTCACCAATGTAGGACTCCAAACTGCCACTCTGTCTCAACTGAGCTAAGTCTCTGAAGTAGGATCCTGGATCCTTCCTATCAAACCGCTCAACCAATCTGTCTACGAACTCCTAGTATGAAGTGATCCTGTCATGTTGTAATGTAACCATACTGTGGTGCCACCAATCATAAGCTACTCCCTCTAGATGTAGTGTCGCATATCGGATAGCATCCCTCTCAGCCATCAGACGCAAAGTAAGGAATGTATCTAGCTTACTAATCTAGGCCTGTGCTGTGACCTTACCACTACCATCGAACATCGCTAGATTGAGCCTGTTGGTTGCATGCTTCAGATCATTGTTTTCGTATCTAGGTCTCCAATCTTGTCAACCTCTGTGGTGCTCTCGCCTCTGAGTGACAAAACGGTCAAAAGAAATCCTCTCTGACCTCAGGAGGTATAAACTCCCACTCCTCATTCGCTGCCATAAGTGTATCAACGAACATCTCCTCCTGCTCCTCACCTGTGCTAACCTCATCGGCCTCCTATCTCACAAAAGTTGGCCTAGTAGGCCTATCTGCTGTCTGTGAGACTATCCTAGGTGCCCTGTGAGATCCTACTTCACTCCTCTCATCGTCACGATGTGGTGACGGTCTCCTCAAAGTACTCAATCTCTGAAGTGCCACTGTCAACTGCTGTAATACATCATTCAACTACCGTTGACCTGCACGTAAATCTCTGAGTGCAAGCAAAACCTCAACATCATCCTGATCTCTAGGGTTTTGAGGAATCTCCTTCCTGGGAACATCTGTTCTATCTTCCTTGTCATTCCTGTCAGCCATATTTCTCGGCTACCTACTCAAACTCTGTTGCCTGTCAATCAGAGCACGTCTGCGTGTGTAATACCTGTGAGACCCAAACTGTTCTGGCTGTATAAGACTGCTAAACCCTTAGGATGGCAGGATTTAGCTCTGATACCACTATAGAAACCCTTGTTTCCCCATTTTCTCTATATCTGACTGTTTTTGTGATTTTCTGAAGGTTTTAGGTTTTTTGACTATTTTTGTGGTTTTTACATAAATAATGAAGAATGTGATTTTTGCAAATAAATGATAATAACTTCAATAAAATACTAAACTGCCAATATGGATAGGAAATACCAAATCTACTGAAGGCGTATCATTTATTGTTCATATGGACTCAATACAATATAGATCTGATAGCATGCAACTAAGGAAACAATATTATTTGAAAACTTGGTTTTTGCTGATTGCAGTCACTAAATGCTGAAGTAAAAGGCACGGCTCCCAATGTACATGCTTTCTCCTTCTAACAAATGCTGGTAGACGACTCCTGAAGTGTCGGCGCCCAATGCAATGATGTTTCAATGCCAAAAGAGAAGGCATTTCTCTTGAAAGAAGTACGACTCTAGGAGATGGTATGGCTTTGCTGTACAAGTACAGCTAACAGCAGCAACAATAATTAATGATAGTACGGCCCTCCTCTGTGTCTTCAGATCCCAAAGATATATGCGCCTAACTGAAAGATGCTCTCTGAATGAAACCCTGAATCAAAGCTCTGACAATGAATGATCTGTGAAGTTCTATGATCTCTTCTGGATGAAGAAACCTCTGTGCTGGCAATAAATCAGATGTTATTTCACACCCTCTGAACTGCTTTCACTGGAGATGGCTCGTTCCCCAATGCATTCGAGACTGAAACCCTAAGGTTCTGTGCTCAGACCAAACTTGATCAATTTCAATACTCAATATCACATAATGGCTCGAATTCCAATGCAAATGGCTTATACACATGAAAAGTGTGATTTCCTCAAAAATAGGGAATATTAAAATAATTCAAACTTTTACATTTAATTCTTCAATAGTCTTCAGCCAAATTTTTATAATAAAATATAATCAACAAATGGCCCCTTCCTGATGATGGGCGACCCCTTTATCAAAATCACTTAAGTTATAATAAAATATTATAACTTTATATTATAATGCTTCAGTAATTAATATTTAATTAAATCAATTAAATATTAATATCTCCTTCAATATTAACCTGATGTTCGAGCCGTCTGAAGCTAACGAATAATGAAGTGATTCTGAACATAATCCAACCATACTGCTAAAAATAGCAGGGGTCCCATGCTGACTGCCAATAACTGCTAAAAATAGCAACTTATGCAAGAAGTGTCCGAATGAGCCCGAACGAAAGCCAACTGATCAAGAACTACCAACTGAAGCTGAGCCAAGCTCCATCATGACCCTCTATCCAACCTATCAGCCTACGAGGGTCGTATAATAGGCTAATCCTGTGCTCAGAGAGATGTCAACTAGAAGGGGACATGACACTACACCCTCAATCTTATACCCTACATTATAAACCCTATACCCTCAACCTATACCTTGAACCCTATACATTATACCCTAAACACTAAACCCTATACCTTATACCCTCAAATGTAAGTCATATACCCTATACCTTATACCTAATACCCTCAACTCTAAACCCTAAGGCCTATACCCTCAACCATATACCCTAAACCCTATACCTTATACCCTCAACCCTAAACCATATACCTTGTACCCTCAATTGTAAATCCAATACCCTCAACCTATACCTTATACCCTCAACCCTATACCTTATACCCTCAACCATAAATGCAATACCCTCAACCCTATACCTTATACCCTCAATCATAAATGCAATACCCTCAACCCTATACCTTATACTCTCAATCTAGAAGTGATACTTGAAGAGGACAAGCAAATCCTATTCCACACACAAATGTGGGTGAATAAGAAGGGTCTACAATTCATTGTTAAAATTGGAAGTAATTTTTTTTGATATCTACTAAATTTTTAAGAAATTGAACCTATAGAAAACATTGCACCCACAATGAAAGTTCATGGAATGAGTGAGCTAAGGGTAAAATATTTAGGTATGCAGATAATGTTAATTTTATTATTCAATTAAACCTTTCATAGATGAACTAATTTATGATGTGGAACCTGTACACATGTACAATGTATCGCTAATACAACCATACATATATAAGTGCCATGACATCTATGAGTCTAGGCATCACACTATCATTGTTATGTTGGGTGAATAGAAGTGTCAAAAAGTAATGGTGATTTTCAAATATTATATCTTTAATTTTTTTAAATAATGTTTATTTTATTTATCAAATCAGAAAATTTATATATATTATTTCTAACCTAAGGAGGTAAGATTAGTTATAGTAACCACTCATGCCAAAATAACCATTATGACTACCCAAAAAGATTATATGGAATAGATATTATTAGGGCATAAATATGTATTCACCTCACTAACAAGGGAAACCCTACACTATCACATACAACATTTGATTGATATCATTCCAAGGACACCTTTAATAAGTGGGCCACTATATATAAAATGAATCTTAGAGAATGAGGAAGTCAATTGATAGATTTATGAATGATTCAAAATTGGAAAATTTTACTTTTATGAAAACTTAATTACTCTTTCTAAGAAGAGGGATGGAAATTGATTCCTTTGCATTGACTATTGAGCTTTGAAAACTATCATTACAATTCAAATAGGTATCCAACTCCTTGCATTGATGGCCTCTTGGATCAACTTGAGGGGGATAATTTTCTTAGTAAATTTTGGGTGCCACCAAGTTACCATGATTCATCAGATGTGTGAAATAATACCTTCAAATCCAAATAAATTTTTCAAATTTCTATCCTTGCTCTTTGGATTAACCAATACACTCTCCACCTTCATGTGAGTGATGAATGATGCACTCAAACCTCTTACTATTTTCTTTCTTAATTTATATTTAGATGACAATCATATGTATTAAGAAATACATAGGAGGAACATTTGCATCATGTTAAATAGATACTTTCAACTCTACAAAATCATGGGATCTATGATAATAATTTATAAAATTACTCCTTTCCAGTATAGAAAGGATTTAGTACCTTAGATACATTATGAACAAGGATGGTGTTTATGTGGATCCTAGAAATATACAGGTAATTAGAGATTGGCCACCTCATAAAAATATCATAGAACATTATAGACTTATAGGATCCTCCAACTTTTATTAGAGGTTTGTATTGGGATTCTCACACTTGGCTTGAGCTATGAACCAAGGATTTAGGTGAGAGTAAAATAAAGAATCCCTTGGATAGAGATACTATAACAACCATTCACACAATTGAAGTAGGGACTTTATTTAAGACCTACACTAGTTCTTCTTGATTTGAAATAGTCCTTTGAAATTAAGTTTGATGCCTCCAAATATTCACTTGGAGTATTTTGGAATCAATGTGATCATCTAATTGGCTAACATATAGTGAAATCTTATCTAATTCTATGTATAGACACCTCATGTATGACAAGGAGTTATATCCATTGTTCAAGCTTGTAAATAATAGAATTACTATATCTTGGGGAAAGATATCAATATTCAAATATATCATAAGCCTCTTAAATTTATATTTAAATATAAGAAGGTTTATAGAATGATCAATATCAAAGGTGGTCTAGTTACCTCAAATATTTTCATCTCAACATTTGTCATAAGAAGGAAGAACAAATAAATTTGAAAACTAATTGGGTTGGATTCCAATCATAACCTTGATAACTATGTTGGAATATTGTTAATATTGGATAGAATATTAGCCTCAATTGTATGGCATTAATCCTATTTGTCGATAGATCCACCAAAGACTCAAATGATAGATAATACCTTTATTATTGTATGTAAGATAAAATCCTCTATCACATAATTCACATATATGTCCATATATACATTCTCAACCTTATACCCTCGACCGTATACCCAATACCCTCAACCCTAAGTTACCCTAAACTCTATATCCTATACACTCAACCCTATACCCTCAACCCTAAATACTATCCCTCAAACCTAGGCTTTAAATCCTATATGCTAAACCCTCAATCCTAAACCCTATACCTTCTACCATCAATTATAAACCCTATGTACCCTCAACCTTATACTTAATACCCTCAACCTTAAACCCTATACCATAAACCATATAACCTATACCCTCAAGCCTAAACCCTATACCTTAAACCATCAATTGTAAACACAATAACCTCAAACATAAACCCTACGCTCTCAACCCTATACCTTATACCATCTATCGTAAACCCCATAAACTCAACCGTATACCCAATACCCTATACACTCAACCATATACCCTCAAACCTAAACACTATCCCTCAACCCTAGGCCCTAAAGCCCTATATGCTAAACCCTCAACCCTAAACTCTATACCTTCACCCTAAACCTTATATCATCAACCCTAAACTCTATTCCCTCAAACCTAAACCTCTTAACCTCAACCCTTAACCTCTTAACCTCAACCCTAAACCTTGAATAATTTAGACCTAGAGAGGGGGGAGAGAAATAGAGAAGAGAGGGGGAGATAAGAATAGAGAGAGGGGTAAGGAGGGATGCAGGGAGCATTAGAGAGGGAGAGATCTAGAAAGGGGGGAGAGAGAGAAGAGGAAAGGATAAATAGAGAGTGGGAGAGAGAGAGAAGTTGAGGGAGAGATGAATTTTCTTCATAATAATGTGTGTGTGTGTTATAATGCACTCACATTATTGTTTGCTTTGGAAATTTCCAATCCTAAATGGCTTGGATTTTCCTTGGGCTTCCAACCCAAAGGTTTGAAGTGGGTTTTCAACATCCAAAGATGTGTTTTTGCAAATAGCAATGAAATTGACATAATCTTAAGTGTGCTCCCCATCAAGTTTGCACGTGTTTCAATGACAAGTAAAAAAACTACCATGATAATGTTAAGCTCTCTCTTAGTTTTCTAACCATGTAACTTTTTCATGTTTTGAGTATGTTAATTTTTTCATCTTTAATTCATTTTGTTAAAGTATTCATTTTTTTCAAAAACCAATGTGTGGTATTTTTACTTTATTTTTAACCATTCATCAAAATTTTAAATAAATTATGTTTTAGAAACTAGACTCCATTCTACATGTATTCAAAAAAAATAAAATTCGATCAATTTAAAAATATATATAGCAGGGAAACACTCAATTTTCTATTTTTTAGGATGTTTCCACTTTGAAAATTAGTAAAAAATCATATATTCATTAAAATTAGCAAAAATTTTGGGGCATAAAATATATGGTGTTAATTGATTTCTCACTAAAATGATTTTTGAAATACTAAAAAAATAACATTTTAGGGGGGCCATACTAGACGTGTTATGTTTTTTTTTTAAAGGACCACTTTATGTGGTTAGGGGGGCACATTAGATGTTATGTTATGTTTTTTTGAAAAAAAAAGGACCGATTTATGTGGCCCTCCTTTTTGAACTCCTTAATCTTACCATTTTCAAAAATAAAAAGTAGTTCAAAAAGTATATTTAGAGCACTACGACTCTTATTTTTGATTGCATATTCAAATTTTGAGTGTAACTATCTTTAATTTCTCATCCAAGATCAATCTTTCTTGATTTTAAGAAAAAAAAGTGGCCACTTAAGACCCATTTTTGTTCCCCCATTTCCATGCACTTACCCTTATATTTATTCTAATAAATATTAATTAATATATTAAAAAAAAAAAAAAAAATCTTCATAATCAAGGTTAGATGTTCACACACTTCATGCACCAAACCTAGTTCCACCTTTCCCAATTATGTATTCCTAAGACACCATAAATTTGACATACATTACTAGTATTTGAATAAGAAATAATTATCTAATAATACTATAGTAAACAATTAAATCACACATATGTTCTTAGCTAATATATATCACATAGAATCATGCAAAATATACATTGAATCCTCATTGCTCTTAGAGTATTCAAACATGTGATTCAATAATAAAAAAAATACTTTGAAGCAACAATATATGTCTCATAAACATAATATGAAATTTATTAGTATCAACAAATGACTAAATTAAAATAAAAAGTTGAATACAATAATATGTCAAAAAGGGTCAACAATGCAAGATATTACAAATTCAATCTTTCAACATTGTTGATAGATTTCAAAGATAATTTTTACACCACACTATTGAAAACTTATAATGCTTCCAAAATCATCAATTTATGTTTCAAGAAAATAGTGAGAGTATATGGTTTGCATAAGGGTATTGTCTAAGAAAAAAATATCATGCATGTGGGTCATTTTTAGAAAACATTCCTGAAAAAGTTGGGTATTAAGTTAGACTTTAGTTTATCTTATTAGTTGAATACTGATGAAAAAAATGTGATAATAAATCAGAGTCTAAACAATTCATCAAAATTCTTATATAATGACAAGTTCAAATAATGGTAATTAGTATCTACGTGGACCTACAACTCAATGAATTCATAAAAGGAAGAAAAAAACACTATTTTAGATTGTATATAATTGTAAAAATTGAAATACCTAATTGAAATGAATATTATAAATACTCAAGAGGAAGAGTTTCATGAACACATGTAAAAGTACCTAGGTAGAACATTTCACACATTTGGGTCAACATATTTTCTTTGATTGGGAATTCACCCTTCTTGTTAGCATATATATAAAGGAAACCTGAACTCATGAGATGCTTACACGTGTAAAAAAATTGATTTCCAACTTTAACCACATCGGGTTCTTTAGTCAATGATACACACAATCAGTTGGGTTGGTGAGTTTTAACCCCGTGTAAGATTCCCAAACCAACTAGAAACTCCCAAGGATTTACCTACTGGTTGAGATAACTACAAAAGAAAAAAGAACGTTCATTTATGCCTACCACCCAATGAATTGAAGAAGCCAAAAAAGGTAGAAGCTATTTTTTGATAAAATGTATTTATGGCCATTTAAGCATATATGCATGTCTAATGCTATTTATGTTAAAAGCAATCAAATATATAATTGATTTTCAAATAAATGTGTTATTGTATTGTGTATTATTGGTGTTCATATATTTGGTGATTATAAGTGCATTTTGTATGGAGAATGATTACTTCTAATGTAAAATATTAATGATCAAAATTTTCTTAAGAATAACAATATTTAATTGATTTTCTTAATGACTTGCATTAACAAAAATATCATGTTCAATATTGAAATCAAGTTGATCTTCTATTTTCTACAATTAAGTTGACATGAGGAGGAGGAGGAGGAGGATGGTGTAGACTTCATGATTTATTTCAATATGCATCTTACATTTGGAGGTATAATGTATATAATCATATACCTTAGTTGTAAGTTACAAAACTCTATGTAGATAGATGATGAGTTTGACTCTATCATAAACTATAAAAAAAAAAAACAAAAAAAGCTTTTTTTTCTTAACTTTTTGTATCTTTTGTGAAATCAATATTGTAGTTTCAATAATTTTATTTGACAGTTTTGCATTAGGCTCTTTGACTTAGACTACATTAGGAATACAATGTGGGTGGGCAATTTCATATCACATGCATTTATATTAGTTTTTCTATAAGAAAAACTAAGACTAATATACCCCTAAGAATTTAGGAGTGGGTAATTATTTTAGATTATCCCAAATTTATTTGTATTTGCCTCATACTTTCGATGATTATTTATTTGTTATTGTTTCCTCTCGTTTCAAGCTAATTTTGGAATTTTTAATTATTTCCATGCTATCTCACCTTGCTAGGTTTTTTTCTTCAATTTCTCCTTCATGAAGTTGTTCTTTTCTATTTTAAATGTATTTGTTCTTACTAAATTTATAAATAAAGTATAGATGACTATCCACTTTTTGTCTAAAAATATTAAACTAAATCAAACACACAATTATCCCAAACAATAGATATAATATATACTTATAAAAATTATGCAATCAATCCTCATTATTTGAATATCCAAACATGTCATTCAATAATAATAAAAATACTTATTAAAGCAATAATATTTATCCCATACACATAATGAAGAGGACAAAAATATAAAATACATAAAACACAAAATAAAAACTAATTAACACAAAACACTTCACAAATTTGTGGTGTTTTTTTCTCCTAAGGGAAGAAATATTGTTCAACAATCACGAATCAACTTTAATATTCAATGTCAACATCTACTAGAACTACAAGCATAATTTTGAGGGGAGGTTGCATGGTTTCTCTTCACCTATCAACTTTCGGAGGAAGCATTTCCTCATATGGAGTTCATTACTTCACATTTCCTAAGGAGATCACATAGACCTCTCTTTTTCCTCCTATGGGGAGGAACATTTATTATATATTTTTTTAGAAGTATTCCTTTGGGGGTCATGATGAGTTCTCCATCTATCACGTATCGTCTTCACTTGTACATTCCATTACATTTGCATCATTTCTCTTTTGAAGAGGAGTTTTATTTCCTAGTGGGTTTTCTTCTTTTCTCTATTTTATAAGAAATTTATACATAAGTACTAGCATGGCCTAGTAGTTGGAACTCATCATCATGCATACATTAATCCCTAAGTTTCACTTAAGGGGGTTGTTAGTTTAAATAGAGTCATTATTCACCTAGTTAGCCAATCACCTTTCTAGGGTTGACCTATTCACACTTAGCTTAAGTTTAATTAGAATATTTCATTAAAAAAAAAAGAATATTTCATACTTTTGTCTCACTTTGTATCATTGAGACATGTGGCCTTACCACTTGAGACACCTATTGCATGCACACCTTACACTTACACACTTATCAAGTGAGCTCAAAAGCATTATGCATTTGGAGGAGTGTTCAATCACTGTCTCCAACCTTATCATCTCATCTACCTTGCTATGTATGCAAGGTTTCTCATTGTATATTTACACTCTCATTTGTATATTGATAGATATCCTATTCTGCTCATATTTTGTTCATTAGTGGAAGGTTATTTCATGCTTTTAGATCTTGGCATTCTACAAGAAGAAGAAATTAGAAATAAGGGCTAAGGTTAGATTAAATAAATTAATTTAACCTTTAGAAGAAGAGTACACAATAAATTAAATAAAATTTAATTAATTGTTGGGATGGAAAATAATTAATTAAATTATAAATTATTATTTAATTAAGAGGATTTAGAATAAGACTAAGTCGTAATATGAAATTTATAAGTATCAATCCATTTCTAAATTAGAATGGGAATTTTAATAGAATAACATATCCAAAGGGTTCATCAATGCACACTATGACAAGCTTGATCTTTGTACATGGTTGATAGTCCATGTCAAAGATGACACATTCTACTACACTGTAGAAAAATTATAATGCTTCCAACATCAATAATGGGTTGCATATAAAGGTATAGTCCAAAAAAATACCATATTTGTTGGTCATTACTAGAGAACATTGTTGAGGAAGTTTATGTTACCAACATATTAATGGAAAATTATGGTAATAAACTAAAGCCTTATCAATTCACCTAGATGCTTATATGGCGAAAAGGATAAGTAACTTGGTAATTAGTGTTGGCATAGGAAAAGTTTACCTATAGCAACTTAGTGAATTCATAAGAGTGAAAAAATGCTCTTTTAGGTCATACATAATTATAGCCTGAGACGTAAAATTGAATTGTGTAATTAGAATGGGTACTATGAGTGTTGGATAAGAAGAATTTTATGAACACATATATAAGATGCATACAAACACATTACAATGTACCTAGAGAGGAGCACCCTAGTACAAGGAACATATAGATAAGAGAAGAAAGGAGGATTATCATTAAGGCGGACTATTTTTTTACTTATCTGAGGAAGGGAATTTTCCTTAGGCCCATATATAACAATCCATGCTAGAAAATAAATGGACCATGCAAGGTATTGAAGAAGATATCTATAGATTATTATGTGATTGAGTAGCTAGAAAATGTTGACAATTCCCTCATTTTCAATGTGGTTAATTTATATAGCTATTACATCGAGAAGAAGCTAAAAAGAATAAAATTTGGGAACCATATATTCAAGGTTGGAAGATGTGTAAATACTTTAGAAATGGAAGGGAAAAAATGAGTGCATTTTGGAATAGAGACTAGTCAAAAGGACCAAAAGAAAGGCTATCTTGAGTATCTAGTTAAGTGTAAAATCTAGATATGTAACTTGGTAAATGCTAGAAAAGTTAGTTGATAGAGCTACCCAATTGAAAACCAACACTCAAAAACGTAAAATATCAGTTTTCCTTTTTAAATTTGAATTGTCTAATGTAAGATGACCCAAAGCTAATGAACAATCGTGCATCACCAAAATTATTTAACTTAAAATATTTGTTTTATAATGTGTACTTTTTTTCAAGTTCACATAGGTTGAGTAAAGTGGTCAATTAGGCATTCACTCTTATAAAATTCAAAAAAAATAAAAATGGAACATATTACAGTGTTTATCCATGCACTCTTTTATAACCAATTGCTCATTCATCCTTTGAGCATGCACTAAACTTCATTGATCGCTAATCAAACACTTAGAATTGGATTTCGTAAATTTGTCAAGTCCACTTAATCAAACATTCACTCTTTTTCCGTTTTCATCATATTTTGATAGTTTATTCAGATTGTCAAATATGGGAGAGGATCTAGTAGTTGAGCATGTTTCAATAGTTGCACGATAGTATTTGATTATTTAATGTCTTAACAATTTTATAGTATAGCACTAATAGTTGTGACTTTAAAGCTATTAGTGTTTTTTTTAGAAACCCTTTTGAATACTCACAAAAAATATATTAATATGACATCATATTTGATGATCTGAACATAAAACCTTGATTACAAATAAAAACCTTTCCCAATAAATTTGATTTAAAATTGTTAAATATAAATTAAAATGCTGAACAAGTAGATTCCATGAATAGTTTGATTTATGTGCGGACCTCAAAGAAAACAAAGCTACAGTAAGTAGAATTGAGGCATCCGGTTCATCGGAATATCGCATTAACTTTATCTGCTCGGATTTCCGTTGATCATAGCAATAAAGGAAGTATGCAGATTTCTTAGATTGGGAATTCCCTCTTTCTTGTTTGCGTATACATCAAGGAAACCCAAACTCACCAGAAACTTCCACGCGTCAAAATATTCGACACATTATCAACTTTTACCACATCGAATGTTTTAGTCGACGGTACACGCGATCAGTTGACTTGGTCAATTTTGATTCCACGCAAGATTCTCTCAACCAACAATACACTCCCAAGGATTTACCAGAACAAAAACAACGTTCATTTTGCCTACCACACAATCTATTGTACATATGTATGTTTTCATATTTATGTTATATATGGCTCTAGAAAAATTCACCGCCAGCAATTTAACAATGAAACAAATTTATGGTCAGCAATTTACAGACGGAAAATTCACTGCCAGCAATTCACTGGAAAATTAATCGTATTAATATTTTTTAATAAATATTTCAAAATTTTTGATTTTATTAAAAATATTAATATGGTTAATTTTCCGCCACGGTGAATTGTTGGTGATGAATTTTACTTGTTGGTGAATTTTCCAATGAATTACTGGTGGTGAATTTTCTGTGGCGAATTATTGGTGGTGAATTTGCCATATGTCGTTAAATATGAATGAATGGAGGAATTTTAATGATGTTCACGAGACCAAGCGATTTAAGGAACCAAGGAACAAAATATTGACACATTCTCAGGCTTCTTTCGATGTCGTCTCTTCTATTATGTATCTTGACCAAGAAACTTGTCGTTTTGTGGAGTCTCGCCTCCTCAAAAAGCCCATTCAAACTGCCCTCCTTCAAAATGTTTTCAAACAGAATACGAATATCCTCATATGTGGCACGAGTTGGTGAAAAACAATAAGAATATAGTTTATTTTCAAATATTCGCGAGTCATTTAATTGAATAATATTATTCTTCATGTATGTTTGATAATTCCCAGGAAATTTTGGATGGGGTAAAACTACTTCTCAAATAAAATAGCAATATCAAAATTGTCTTATGATCAATATATATATATATTTTTAATGATTTATATAAACAAAAAATCACACACAAGATAAAAATCAAGTTGATTTTTTATTTTCTACATTTAAGTTGATACAAAATAAATCATGATAGTGTAGACTTCATGATTTAACAAAAAGTCATACACAAGATAAAAATCAAGTTGATCTTTTATTTTCTACATTCAAGTCGATACAAAAGAAATCATGATAGTGCAGACTTCATGATGTCTTTGAAGCCTATTCTTGTCTTGGAGGCATTATATATATAATCATATATCTTTGTTAAAATTTATGAAACTCTACATAGATAGACGAGTTTAACTCTATTGTAAATTATAAAAAAAAAAAGGATTTTTTTTGTATTTTGTGAAATTGATATTGTTAGTTTCAATTTTAACATATTTTTGTTGGACTCTTTTATTTGACAATTTTTTGTTGGGTTCTTTAACCTTAGACTACATTAAGGCTACATGGAATTTACTTGGCCAATGGATAATACCATATCGCATACATTTATATTAGTTGTATTTATACACATACATTTATATTAGTTGTATTTATAAGGAAAAGTAGTATCAACATATGTCTAAGTATTTAAGGGGGATATATTATTTGAGATTATCTCAAGTTTATTTGTATTGTGGGTCTAAGACATGAAGGTTGTGTGTGTGACATCTTAATACTAATATATTCCAAGGTATTGAGATAAATTTTTAATATTTATGAAGTCACAATAGCATGAAAACGAATTAACTAGATGTATTCACAAGCATCCAGTGTGTGCATGTACGCTCATATACATTATTTAAATTTTAGTGAAATTTTCAATCCTAAGTTATGAATCATGATATTAGTATCAACTAACATTGTACTTCAATATAACATTATTTGTAGTAATTTAGACTAATAGGTGTGATTAAGTACATTGCAAGCTCATTTTGGACTTGATATAAATATATAAAGTACTTATTGCCAATTCTACTAAAATTCTCTTAAAAAATATATCCTCATAAATTAGGATCAAAATTTTATAGAATTAATTGGCTAAAGCATCATGTTGTAGACAAGAGGTCACGAGGTCTAGTCTCTCTTGTCCTCGTGGTATTGGAGGGTGTGTCATGCCACCATCGCCGATCACATGAAAAAAGTTTACCAAACACACTGCAATTTATAGGGGGCTACCCAATTCCTATAGTGTAAAAATAAAATATAGAATTAGTCATTTTTTGAACAATATCAAGAACCTTTTAATAGTTCATCATTTGAATGTGAGAATGGTAATCATGACATGTAAATATATGATGAAGGATAGAGATATTAAAATGACTCTGGATAAATGGATAGCTAGATATATAATAATTATAAGGGAGGTTCTAAATTAGAACATTAAAAAATAAGAATAAAATTAGAAGTATTTGTGGGATGGTGAAATGGGATCTAAGGCCAATGGTTAATCTAAATCACCCTTTCCACCATAAAACATTGGGCCTGACACAAGAGTAACCAAGAATAACTATTTGGTTGTTGTCCTTAATGGAGAGCCAAACAATTGGTCAAGGTTTTTGGTCCCCTTTTTATTCTGATGATGGGATGATTGAATGCGGGTGTGATGATGTGAAATGTTGCAAACTAGGTAAATTAAGACTAAAGAGATGAACTATCATAGAATATAAAAAATATAGAACAAAAATACACAAACAAAAAGTAGAACTAAAAGATGCAAACAAAGAGAAACCTGGCATATGAATCTAATGCAAAATTTGCTAGATAGAGGTGTGGGTGCCCTAGTCTAGAAAATGCTAGTTTCTAGGGTTTCAAATCTTGTATAGATGTATCACAATTTGAAGGTATCTGACATTCAGGATCAAATTTTGAAGTCCGATACTTTATGAGTAATTAGCTTGCTCTAATTTAATGATGGAAGGTGCCTAAATTCTTGAACTAGGGCTTCAATACCTTTATATCTCATATCCACTTGAATCCACTTCAAAATTGTAAGCTACAAGGACAAGGGGAGAAGGGTTGTGCCATATAGGGGCTTTCCTTATTCAAACCTAGTCATGGTGCTTCCACCTCCATAAATGACTATGATGATGATGATATAGAGCATGTACTCTATGGAGAGCAAAGGAAAATGGATAAAACTAAATGATAAATAACATTGTTGTAACTTACCACTCATATTTATATTCCTTGTAGGACTAAAGTCACTTTTCTCATCACATACAAGGATAAGTTAGAGAATGCTTGGAGATCCTACAAATTTTAGTTCTCATAATAATAAATAAACACAAACATGAAACATCTTACTATGCATAAACATAATTTGTTGATATGTTGTAAACATGTAATTGACTTCAAATAATGTGGTAAATCTTCTACTTATTGCTACTCTTGAAATTGCTTTAATTGCCTTCAAGATGCTTAAAAGATATTAAATTCAATAGATGTTTAGATGGAGGGAAAGACACATATTTAGATGAGTTTCAACATATTTTTCATTAACCATTATGACAAGCCGATAATTGATTTTGGATTCATAAACATATTGAGGCTGCCAATAAAAATTTAGATTTAGGGTTTGATTAGGTAGGATAGTGATGTGGGTGCCCTCTAGTCTAGCCTAATTTAACTTTTTAAATGTTTGTTCATCAAACATATAATTCAATTTCCCATATTTATTTCAATTTTTCAAAAATGACAATTAAATGGGTAATTTATAATCATAATTAGGTGCATGCACTTAAGAGGGAGCCAAACATAGTGTGAAATCATGAAGGGTGAAAATTTATGATGCGATAGCATTATATATTGAATGAATCTTCCATACACTAAACTAAGTAGGATGGTAATTAAAAAATGTCAACAACCATGTAAATGCAATGCATTCAACCAAAGGACAAGGGTTCCTTGTGGATAATTGATTCCTAGATTCAGTGGCACCTTATGAATAATAGATCCCTAGATTCAAGGTAAATGCCTTATTAGATCATGTGTTGAATGACAATAAGTCTTGGAAGATTTGTGTGTGTCCTAGAATTTGTTTGGTTTAGGCCAATTGTCTTTAGAATCATTTGTGCATGAATGACAAGCTTCTATTGGTAATGACTTAGGATTTTTCTTCCCATCCTCTCAAAATATTATGGAAGGATTGATATGAGGTATTTGGTCTTCTTAGATGGAATAAATCCACTTTTGGGATAGGTCTTAAGCTTCTTTTCCTTCTCTAGTTGGTGGAAAAAATTATTTGCTTGGAATGATCTCTTGCTTTGAGCCCACATTTAGAAAGGAATTGTTTTAAACAAGGCATCAAATAGTTCAACTATATATGGTATATGTCATTATGTAATGGAAACAATGACCCTAAATCAAGCCTTTTTTGAGTTGGCTAGAATAAATAAATAAATTATTTATGACATTTAACCAAGCTAGTTAGTGACTTGCTTCTCAATAAGATGTCTATTGTTGTTCCTTGCAACTTTGGTAGAGATTATAGATGACCTGATTATCAAATACTTTATTACTTCTCCTCCAATTATTTATTGACACCTCATATATGGGCTACCCCTTGAGCAATGAATTGATGTCAAATACAAATGGGAAAATGTAAAGAGCCTACCTGGGATTCCCTTAGTGTCATATATAATTTTTAAAATTCAAATGCATGCCTTAGTTGATTTCCTCTAGGTTGGTGTAGTTTAAACTTCCTATGGGAAAAATCACCCATTTTCTATGTATTAGCCTTAGAAACCTAAGTGCCACACCCCGTTTTTGGACTAGTTAATTATGTTATTTTAAATTATATAGTCAAAATTTGTGATTTGAAGATAATTGTGCTAATATAGTTTTATTTTCTTCATGATATGTGGAAAGAGAATATCAATTAGATATATTAAAATAAATATATGTGAAATTCTTAAATCTTCATGATGATTTTTAGTGAAAATTTATATTATGTTATGGATGTTGTGTTTAATGGACTAAATGTACCATGTTGGTCAAATGAGGTGGATGCAAGAAAATAGTCCCCCCTTCTAGATGAGGATGGAGAGTGTATCACCAAAGAGAGAGAAGTAGGTCAAGGAGGATGGTGAGACATCATGAATTTGAGAACTCACACACACACACACACATAGTACATATGTGTCTTATTGCATATATAGATTGGGTAATTTTCTTGTGTCATAAGTATGGCAAGTACTTTACGTTATGACATCATCATTGGTTTGCCATTAAGAGTAATTTTAGTCTTATTTAGTTGGCATGATACCTTTAGTAGTTTGGCATTGAATCTTGGTCTTGCATTTCTCTTTATCCATATTGTCATATGCTTGAAGAGATCTCCTTCAAAAGATATATGCATGGTTTTTTATATATATTCACAGAATAATGTGTGTGTGTATATATGTATGTATATAGGTATGTATATATGTATATATGTAAGTGTATATGTATATATGTGTATATATGTATGTATATACGTATATATACATATATACATACATATATATACATATTGATATAAAGATATTTGGATATAATAAAATTGATGTGTAAAATTCACATAGTGGAGATGTATGCATTAAATGCATTAATGATATAGCACTACTATGAATTTTTTATTGAGTTAAAACTCCAATGATCTACATTTGGTATGAGAGTAGTAGATGAGATAATGGAGTGGGAATTGAAGGCGACATGAATCTAGAGTTTGCATGAGGATTTTCAATGGTTTCATGTGGATATACTAAAAGAAAAGAAGAAAATCAAGTGTTGTATCAAAAACAGGAGCAAATGGCTCTATAAATCATTACAAATTTATCAAAAGAATATTGGCTTGTTGTTTTTAAACATATGGTTTTCTATTGTTTTTGATATAGCATGCAAAAACTTGGATTCTTGAATAAGATCATTGCTTATAAAATCATCAAGAAGATTGTGAATAGAAGTATCCATCATTGCATAGAAATGAATGTTGTTTAATATTAGGAATTGGTCTTTGTTTAAAGGTTTCGTTATAGATGTTGAAATTTTCAAGACTATATTGGGTTTGTGAAACCAAACCTAAAGGTCTATGAGAATTCTCTTACAAGCATGTATAAATTTTTAATGTTTGACATATTTATGGTAATATTAAACCAAGTATGGGGTTTTGGTGCATGATTTATATACATGCCTATATGTCTTTTCCATTGTAGGCTTGTTGTTACCACATATTTACATCATTTTCATTTTGTGGCTATATATTAAAATGTAGAGAAGGGATTGTTTCCCCTTCTAGTTGCTTCAGGACCTACAACCTTGCACTGGTCTACAAACATTTGTGGATATTTGTTAAATGTAATTGATATTTTTAAATATTTTTTTAAAAATGTTATACACTATATTAACACATAGAAAAGGGTAAGTATTATTTTGTTTGATTATTGTATGATCATTTGACCTTATATAGGTTTGCAAGTATAGTATCATTACCTTTTGACCCTATACTTGAGTCTACAATTATAAAAAATAATTACTAGTATCATTTGACCTTATGCAAGTACACAAGTATAGTGAATGCATGTTAGTATTTTTTGACCTTATATACGTATGCATGTATAATGAATACTTGTTAATATAACTTACAACTATACAAGTCTACAAGTGCAAGAAACTCCTTTTATGATCAATAGAAACATGCATTGTGTTGTTTAAATATTTCAAGGTCCGCATACTATTTTAGGTTTAATATAGGTTGATGTTTAGAACAGTGAATAAAGTTTAAATGTTACCTCGATATTTGTATTCACTGGGCCAATTGCTCAAGGATCATTACACTTATTTTAAAGTTAGAAAGTACATGTGTCTATGTGTATTAAAATATCAATATGTATAACCATTGTTATATAGTGGTAATTATGCATACATACATACACATATACATATATATACATACACACATATATATACTATATATGTATATATTTATACATATATTCATATACATAAATGTATGTGTATATACATATACATATACATATATATATATATATACACACACACACATACACACACATGTATATATAAGGAATATACCTATATTCTAGGATAGATATGAATTCATTTTTAAAAATAGAAGACTACAACCAATATCAAACTTGTTCTTTCTATTAAGTAGGAACTCTTTTAAATGCATTAGCCTTTTGAGTATTCAAGGACTGTTCTTAAGGAATAAGGGGTGATTTGAAGTGTTTAATACTACCTGACTTTCTTAGGGTCTGCAAGTTGCATGCAAACAACTATATTACCTTGAATGGGATTTTGAATAATTGTATTTAAATTGGTTTAGATTATGTTTAGGGAAGATAAAGGTATAAGTATTGGATTTACCTATCTTGAATTATTTTAGAAAAAACATTGAACTTAAGATAGGGATAAAGAACCATACTAACATTTGAGAAAAAATAACCTTGTTTATTATTTTCATTAGACATATTGATTAATATGAAGCAAAATTATTCATGCTTGTAGTAACTCTAGAGAAATGAAAATGTGATTAATCAATTAACTTGAGTAAATGTTGGAAATGTATACTAGTGTACAACAATAACTTTTTTAACTAAATCCTTTTAGTTGGAAACATATTGAACATACTTGCTTAGGTGATTTTTAGTTGGCATAAACTCTTAAATCATCTAGCCAAGCCTGTGATAGGATGAATACTTTCAAATGCATATATTCATATACTTGATTTCTTAAATTATCATGTGTTCTTGAATGTGAAATTATAATTCTTGATAACCAGTTTCAGATAGAGGTGTGTGAACATACAACATGTGCATCTTCATCAAAAAATGTGTATTTGATTGTTAAAAACTTTGGCCAAAGTAATGCAAAATCATTTTTTTCACAGTGTCTATTTGTCTACAAATAAATCAGATTGTGTCATACTTAGCTAGAGGGAATCTAGAGTCATATGACATATTGTTTGTATTTAGACATAGACCTAGTTCTTGGATGACATGATGATCTTGATTATTCTTTGATCTGCTACCCTCATGAAGGGTAGGGTCACTTCTTGATGGAAGAGGTGTGAAGGATCATTGGTTTGTGGTTGGAGGAAAAGAACTCAGATGATTCTCTTCCTCTTGCAGTTGAAGAATGCCAAAAATTGGGCTACTTAAAGATATTATTGATCAATTAAATTATTGATGATTTATAAATTTTTTATAATAGACTAAATATAAATGATATGTGTAAATATGCACTTGTAAAATGAAATATTGATCAATGCTTTGTTCTACAAAATTATTCTTATGAATCTTTCTATGGTAAATATGAGTAAAACATAATATTTATTAAATATATTCAATTGAAATAAATAGATTACATAAATGAATTGAATTTTATATCCATTTTAAAAAAAAATATTCATAATGTATTTAATTAAGTAAAAAATTATGATGTTTTATTATGAAAGTTTATTTCATTCAGAAAGGATGAATTAATGTTCATTACACTAAGACTCTTCAACATGTCTTTTATTTTTGATCCATTACTAATGCTATCTTTGATTGTTCTTATACTCTATTTTGAAGCTAATATATATTGTCCAAAACCATGCATCTCTTATGCTCTTAAGTATTGAATTAAAAAGCACATTTAGAAAGTGCTAACATATTGTTGTACTCATGTTAATACTCCTCTTGGTGTCGCCATAAAAATCTTTAGTTTAGTTGTCAAACTTATCTAGGCCACTCTTGAATTCTCTCAAAGCCAAAGTAGAGTTGACTTAAAAAGGAATATGCCAGAATAATAAATTTAAAAGTCTTGAAAGTGTCCAACAAAATCTAATCAAGAAGCTTCTTCAAATAAGTACATCTACTAATCATCTCTTTGACAAGGCAGAAAAAAAAAGAAAAAAGCTCAAACTGGGAAACATCTAGGAAACCTCCCCTATAGGAAATGCAATCATGGTGCTATACAAAATATGTCCCTTCATATAGGTGAGTTGTGGAAAAGGGAGGGACAAGGCAAAAGAGGGGGAATTGTTGAACACCCATCATTGAGTAGATTTATTTCTATTTGTTCTTTATCTTGTTCTTTAGCACAAAATTTAGTTACATTATAGCACAAACTGATCACAAGGGAACTAATATAATCTATTTATAGTTACATTATACCACAAAATTTAGACCATAATAACATGCATATGGGAAGTTATACATAGAAAAAACTTCAACGCCGCCATTAAAGATCGAGAAGACCAACATCACAACCCAAGACCAAGACAAGAACAAATGGCCAATATAGACTGCAAAACTTATCCCAACGTATTCAGATTAAAAACTTTGTAAAATTTATGCCAACTTGTGTGCAAATAAAAATTAACTCCACGATCAAACAAAATTATAAAAAAAATCTGCATCCAGATTAATTCCAAGCAAAATTTGCAAGAAAAGAAGACAACCCAGATTTTTGTGTGAGAACAAATTCAAAAACCCTCATTGCTATTTCAATTTTGGAAAATTTTCCAATCACCCAGTACAATATGAGCTGCCAATATGCAGGCAAAAACCCTATCTTTATTTGTTACAGTACCTCATGGTCTGTTCAAATTCCTGAACCAGAGCCTTCTCAAGCCATTTCTCGGCCTCGTCCATGAAAGAAGGGCTTAATCTGATCATCAACACACAAAATTCATGTTGATTGAGAGCTCCATCGCAATCCAGATCCCCTTCCTGCACCATTGCCTGGAGTTCTGAATCCGTCAAAGAATCCAACCCCAAAACAGCAGAATTTTTCCTTAGGCTCTCCAAAGTAATCACCCCCAATTGGGGATCCGCCAGAAGCCGAAACCCATTACACAACTCCGCCATAAAATCCTGTTCCCCCAATTTCTCAGCCATTGTTGGCAAGAAATCCTGGAACTCCGCCATTGAAGATTTCTTATTGAAGCGCTGGAGTAGAAGCTTAAAGCTTTTAATCGAATTCTCCAAGCAAACTTGAACTGTGAAGTGAATGAAATGGGGAGGAATTTTATAGGTAGGTTGTGCGTAGCCGGCCTGCTAAGAAATCGTGAGCTGTTAAATATGAGAAATTGGGAAGAAATTGCTGATTTGCCGTCCAGCCGTTCAACCCCGGTTGGAAAGCATCCAAAGAATTTGTCACAAGACAACCAAATGGGTGCCATTTGCAGAAATTTTTCAACTTACCGACAAGTTCGGATTTTCCCGGAAGCTGCCATCGTGAATCTTGGCGATTCAGTTGATGAAGTTAGTGGTATACAGCTGATCTGTGGCGGCCACCTCATCTTGAGTTGTCAATTTTTTTCTAATATCTCATGAGAGATGGACTTGTCGTAAATTTGACGGTCAATCTGCCTGTCAAACAAAATTTTAATGAATTATTTAAAATTTTATATATAATTTTTTTTTTTTATAGAAATCTTGACCTGTGGATTTTTTTTTATTTTAATTGTATTTTACAACCAAAATGTCTAAATAGCCGTCAAATTTAGCTCTCAAAACATTTGCCGTTTTGTTTGAATGTTTTATGGATAAACCATTTCAAAGGTTCCAAAATTAGATGTTTTCTCTAGTTGAGTCATTCATTTAAAATGCATTTGTCAAAGCTTTATGAGACTATTGAATTTTGGTATTATAGGTGATAGTCTAAGTCAATATTTAATTAAACTGACAATTAATATGTAGATGTCTCCTTGGAAAATAATCATTTTTGGTTTTTTTTTTTTTGGATTATGTTATTGAGACCTTTTTTTTTTAAAATTCTTTAGGTTTAGGGTTATATAGAAAAAAAGTGAATAATAATTATAAATAATAAATGTGTAAATGGATTGTAATGAGTTATTTTATATTATATTTTATATTTGTATAATGATGATTTATAGGTTATATGGGCTACCAAGTTATTGATTTATTATAAATGTAAACTATTATTTGATAAATTAGTTGGTTAGATTAATTTTTTAATTTACTTCATTTGTAGATAAATCAATTTGGATGGACTTATACAAATAGAAAATAATTAGGGGAGTAATTAATAGAGTATGTTTAGATGATTATTTAATTATTTTAACTCCTTTGATTTTATCTTGTTTACTTTGTTTTAAAGATTTACTTAAATGAAAATTAGAATAAATATAAATATTAAGAAATATTACTTGAATGCAAAAAAAATAAATTATGAAATCACACACATAATTGCAATACAAGATACATCTAAAAAAAACCCTTCAATGGGGATCAAATCAAGGAGGACTAGGTTTCTACTCCTTATACCACTAATCCATAAATAGTTTTATATTTCATTTAGAGGTCTTACAATTCGCCTATGCGCATTGTCATAAAGATGGTATGATCTACAACAACTTTGACTCCAAATACCAAATATTGTGAATTTAGAAATAGTTGATAGCCTTCACTTTCTATGTTCAAATGAATTTTCAAGTTGCATTAATCCTAATGGTTCATCATGGAACAGTTGCAACAAATTCTATCATTGCCCAAAATCATAACAATTAACTCCTCATGAATTTCACTACAAGATAATTAGATTGGAAATGTTAGAGTAATAAGATCCACACATGTAATAGTTTTAATAATATGTAGAATAACAATCGCATACCACACTTGAGATGTTTATGGGCCAATATGTCTTAATATCGAATATATTTAGGAACATAATAAACTCTTGAGGTAAGACAACATTGCACTATACTCCTTTTGGAAGAAGCCACTCTACACTATATCTCCAAGAAATCTCAAATATAATAGCATACTCAAAACATCCTTACTATGATATTTTATTTCTTTATATAGACCACCTCCTAATACCATAATCGAGGGTTAATCCCCAAGAAGGTCTACTCATCACCTAAGATAAATAATTACACAACTTGCAATACAACTACCTTAAAGCATGTGTGGAACAAGTTGACATCCACATCTACCTACATAAATTATAATATCATATCCCTAGGAATGAAACATGCCATCCCTCCTTGACATATTTTTTCTTTGAAACATGAGAAGAAGCCAACTACATGATTGTCCCAATTCATTATAAATGTGATGACATGACCAATCATCAATCCATCTATAATTAACCTTCATAGTGATTTTAGCTTGATGTTACCTAAATCTTATCCCTAATCCACATTTTTTTTCAACCATGTGATTCAATTCCTTTTTATAGTAAGTCCTCATTCTTTTCCACAAATAGCCATTACTTATGTGATGCCACTAATTATTGTAGTTATTCCTTTGATTCCATATATATCCATAGTGATAGTCTTATTGATTTTTTATATTATCATGCCTTAATGATTCTTTTCTCATAACGATGTGGATGCCTATATATTACATCCTTTTCTATCACTAGATCTTTTTTTTATTCTTCACCATTATTTGCAACTTGTTTTGTTGGCTAGTGAAGAGAATTACTTGTTTCATCTCTTCTCTACATCTTGCTTCTCTTGTTTGTTCTCTAGTTCATTGGTGCAATTCTTACTATATTCTTGAACTTGTTCTAACTTGACTTCCCTCTAGGTATAATCATGTGTAATATCTTGTAATATAACATTTTTCCTACTATGAAAAGTTTCATGAACTACTTTTGCACATTAATATTGATTGTTTCAAAGATTCTAACAAAGATAATCAAGAAAATATTCAATCCATACATATTCAAAACATGATTTTTTTAATGTAAAACATATTTTATTCATGAAAACCTTCACATATTTAAAAATAAAGATATTTACCCTCTATTTAATTGTCTTTTGTTGTGTTCAATGAAATTACAATTGCCCCTAAGGTTTAAAAAACAATATCCTTTTCCTTTTGTATTCATCCATAAAATTTACAAATTGGATCTTTTCTTTAAAGCTGAAGTGCATGTAGATACGTTCATATATTCTTTAGCTTCGCTTTAGGTCGTCTTTTTCTCTTCTACCTCTCCTCCTGGTTCTTCATCTCCTTAGATTAATTCCAAGCAAATTTTGCAAGAAAAGAAGACAACCCAGATTTTTGTATGAGAACAAATTTGAAAACCCTTAGGGTTATTTCAATTTTGGAATTTTTTCCAATCACCTAGTACGATATGAGCTGCCCATATGCAGAGCAGACAAAAATCCATCTTTAATTGTTACAGTACCTCACTGTCTGTTCAAATTCCTGAACCAGAGCCCTCCCAAACCATTTCTCGGCCTCGTCCATGAAAGAAGGGCTTAATCTGATCATCAACACACAAAATTCATGTTGATTGAGAGCCCCATCACAATCCAGATCCCCCTCCTGCACCATCGCCTGGAGTTCTGAATCCGTCAAAGAATCCAACCCCAAAACAGCAGAATTTTTCCTCAGGCTCTCCAAAGTAATCACGCCCAATTGGGGATCTGCCAGAAGCCGAAACCCATTACACAACTCCGCCATAAAATCCTGTTCCCCCAATTTCTCTGCCATTGTTGGCAATAAATCCTGGAACTCCGCCATTGAAGATTTCTTATTGAAGCGCTGGAGTAGAAGCTTAAAGCTTTTAATCGAATTCTCCAAGCAAGCTTGAACTGTGAAGTTTATGAAATGGGAAGGAATTTTATAGGTAGCTTGTGCGTAGCCGGCCTGCTAAGAAATCGTGGGCTGTTAAATATGAGAAATTGGGAGGAAATTGCTGATTTGCCGTCCAGCCGTTCAACCCCGGTTGGAAAGCATCCAAAGAATTTGTCACGAGAGACCAATTGGTTGCTTAAAATTGGCCATTTGCAGAAATTCTTCAACTTACCCGCAAGCTCGGATTTTCCCGGAAGCTGCCATCGTGGATCTTGGCGATTCAGTTGACGAAGTTAGTGGTATACAGCTGATCTGTGGAGGCCACCTCATCTTGAGTTGTCACTTATTATCTAATTTTTCCTTGGGGATGATAATGCCGTAAATTTGACGGTCAAGTCTGCCTGTCAAATGTTAATTTTAATGAATTATTTAAAATTTTATAGAAATTTTGACCTGTGGATTTTTTTTTAATTGTATTTTACAACCAAACTGTCTAAATAGCCATCAAATTTAGGTCTCAAAACTTTTGCCGTTTTGTTTGAATGTTCTATGGATAAACCATTTCAAAGGTTCCAAAATTAGATATTTTCTCAAGTTGAGTTATTCATTAAAAATGCACTTGTCAAAGTTTTATGAGACTATTGAATTTTTGTATTATAAGTCATAGTCCAAGTCAATATTTAATTAACATGGCATTTAATATGTAGATGTCTCCTTGAAAAATACCCATTTTTCGTATTTTTTTAAAGTTTCGAAGTGTTTTTTTGGAATATGTTATTGAGACATTTTTGATTTTTTAAATCCCTGAGGTGTAGGTTTACATAGAAAAAAAGTGAATAATAATTAGAAATAATAAATTGTGCAAATTGATTGTAATGAGTTATTTTAGATGATATTTTATATTTATATAACGATGATTTATAGACTATATGGGTTACTAAGTTACTGAATTGTTATAAATATAAACTATTATTTGATAAATTAGTTGGTTAGATTAATTTACTTAACTTTTAGATAAATCAAGTTTGGATGGATTTATACAAATAGAAAATAATTAGGGGAATAATTATTAGAGTATGTTTAGATGATTATTTAATTATTTTAACTGTTTTGATTTTATCGTGTTGACTTTGTTTTAAATATTTACTTTAAAAATTAGAGTAAATATAATTATTAAGAATTATTACTTGAACACAAAAAAGAAAAATTATGCTCACGCACACATAATTGTAACACAAGATACATCTAAGGAAACCTTTTGATGGGGATCAAAATTAAGGAGGAGTGGGTTTCTACTCCTCATGCCACTAATCCACAAATGTACACTAGTTTTATATTAAATTTAATGTCTGACAATTCACCTACACACATTGTCATAAAGATGGTATGATCTACAACAACTTTGACTCCAAATTTAGAAATAGTTGATAGCATTCACTTTCTATGTGAATGAATTTTCAAGTTGCATTAACCCTCTTGGTTCGCCATGGAACACTTGCAACAAATTCTATCATTGCCCAAAATCATAACAATTAATTCCTGATGAATTTCACTATAAGAGAATTGGAATAGAAATGCTATAGACTAATATGATCCACACATGTAATAGTTTTAGTAATATGTAGAATAACAATCACATACCACACATGAGATGTGTATGGGCCAAGATGCCTTAATATCCAATATATTTAGAAACATAATAAACTCTTGAGGTAAGGCAACATTGCACAATACTCCTAGAAGAAACCACTCCACTCTATATCTCCAAGAGATCTCAAATGCAATCTCATACTCAAAACATCCTTACAATAATATTTTCTTTTTTTAACCTTCTAATAACATAATGGAGGGTTAATCGCCAAGAATGCCTACTCATCACCTAAGATAAATAATTACACAACTTGGAATATAACTAACTTAAGGAATGTGCAGAACAAGTTGACATCCACATCTACCTACATAAATCGTAGTATCATATCCCTAGGTATAAAACATGTCATCCCTCCTTGACATATTTTTTTCTTGAAACATGAGAAGAAGTCAACTACATAATTGTCCCAATTCATTATAAATGTGATGCCATGATCAATCATCAATCCATCTATAATCAACCTTCATAGCGATTTTAGCTTGATTGTTACCTAGATCCTATCTCTAATCCACATTTTGTTGAACCCATGTGATTCAATTCCTTATTATAGTAAGTCATCATTCTTTGCCATAAATAGCTATTACTTATGTGATGCCACTAATTATTGTAGTTATTCCTTTGATTTCATACAAATCCATAGTGATAGTCTTGTTGATTTTTTATATTATCATGCCTCAATGATTCTTGCCTCTCACAACAATGTGGATGCCTATGTATTACACCCTTCGCTATCACTAGAACCTTTTTTTATTCCATTGTTTGCAACTCGTTTTGTTGGCTCATGAAGAGAATTACTTGTCTCATCTCAAGTCTTTACATATCGCTTCTCTTGTTTGTTCTCTAATTCATTGGTGCAACTCTTAGTATATACCTGAACTTGCTCTTACTTGACTTCTCTTTAGGTATAATTATGTTTAATATCTTATAATATAACATCTTTTCTATTATGAGAAAGTTTCATGAACTTATTTTGCACATTAATATTGATTGTTTCCAAAGATTCTAACCAAGATAACCAAGAACACTATTCAATCCATCCATATCCAAAAAATGATTTTTTAATGTAAAACATATTTTATCCATAAAAATTTTAAAATATTTAAAAATTAAATATATTTACCCTGTCCTTGATGTACTTTGTATTTGTAATTTCTTGACTAATTTCATGCTAATAAAGTTAGCAATTGCCCCTAAGATTTAAAAAAACAATATCCTTTTCCTTTTGAATACATCCATAAGAACAAATTGAGAAAGTAGTACATATATTCATAATCTTCTCTTTAGATGTATCTTCCTTTTCTTTTTCTCTCCTCCTGGTTCTTTCATCTTCATAGATTAATTCCAAGAAAATTTCGCGAGAAAAGAAGCCAACCCAGATTTTTTGTATGAGAACAAATTCAAAAACCCTCACAGTAATTTCAATTTTTGGAATTTTTTCCAATCACCCGGTACAATATGAGCTGCCCATATGCAGGGCAGACAAAAATCCATCTTTAATTGTTACAGTACCTCACGGTCTGTTCAAATTCCTGAACCAGAGCCCTCTCAAGCCATTTCTCGGCCTCGTCCATAAAAGAAGGGCTCAATCTGATCATCAACACACAAAATTCATGTTGATTGAGAGCCCCATCACAATCCAGATCCCCCTCCTGCACCATCGCCTGTAGTTCTGAATCCGTCAAAGATTCCAACCCCAAAACAACAGAATTTTTCCTCAGGCTCTCCAAAGTAATCACGCCCAATTGGGGATCTGCCAGAAGCCGAAACCCATTACACAACTCCGCCATAAAATCCTGTTCCCCCAATTTCTCTGCCATAGTCGGCAAGAAATCCTGGAACTCCGCCATTGGAGATTCCTAATTGAATCGCTGGAGTAGAAGCTTAAAGCTCTTAATTGAATTCTCCAAGCAAGCTTGAACTGTGAAGTGTTTGAAATAGGGAGGAATTTTATAGCCTATGCGTCGCCGGCCTGTCAAGAAAGCGTGTGCTGTAAAATATGAGAAATTGGGAGGAAATTACTGCTTTTGCCGTCCAGCCGTTCGACACTGGTTGGAAAGCATGCAAGAATTTGTCACGAGAGGACCAAATGGGTATTTAAAATTGGCCATTTGCTGACAATTTTCAAGTTACCCACAAGCTCGGATTTTCTCAGAAGTTGCCATCGATTGACGAAGTTATTGGGATACAGCTGACTTGTGGCGGCCACCCCATCTTGAGTACGGACAACTCTATATCTCAAACAAAAATTTAATGATTTTTTTTTAAATAATAGAATTTTTTGATTTTTTTAGTTTTAATTATGTTTTGCAACCAAAATGCCTATTAGGGCCATACAGCCATCAAATTTAGGGTCTAGAAAGATAATTTTGTTTGAATGTTTTATAGATATGCCATTTCAATGCTTCCAGAAATGTAAATGTTTTCTCAAGTTTAATATTTGTCAAAACTTTGTGAGACTAGTGAATTTTTATATTATAAGAGTTATAGTCTAAGTCAATATCAATATTTAGTTAATATGATAATGTTTTTTGAAAAATAATCATATAAATTGATATAAATTAATTTAGATTAAAATAAGTTAATAATGACATAATGTGATGGTTAAGTTGTTGTGTTTATATTGGAGATGAGGTCTTTGTTTATCATCAAAGCGATTACCTTTTTAAATCTTTTTTTTTAATGCTCCAAAATTATGGATTTTTGTAATTAATTATTTTGAGTTCTTGAGCAACTTGTTTGATTTAGTTTATTTAAAAAAGAAAAATAGTGAATAGTAATTAGAAACAACAAATTGTGTAAATTAATTGTAATGTGTTAGATGATGTTTTATATTTGCATAATGATGATTTATAGGTTATATAGACTACTAAGTTATTTATTTGTCATAAATGTAAACTATTGTTTGACCATTTACTTATCAAAGGTGATTAATTAATAGACTATTATTAATTTCTTAGTTTACTTTTAATTTTGGATAAATTTTGGACAGTTTTATACAAATAGAAAATAATTAGTGGACTAATTATTTAAAGTATGTTTAGATGATAATTTAATTATTTTAATTGCTTTATTTTTATCTAGTTGACTTTGTTTTAAAGATTTATTTTGAAAATTATAATAAATGGGCATGTGTAGAATCATGGTAGGCCAAACAGGCCCTTAAGTGGCAATGAAAATTCAGAAAAATCAGAGTTAGGCAACTTGACGTAAAAATTTGAATAAGTTATCTATATTATTTCAAAAATATGTAAGAATAGAATCTGTGGGAAATTTAATGTAGTTTCTAAACTACTAGGTTAATTTTTTTAAAAACAAAATCTATTTGGTGAAAATTTGAAATTTCAATGCAGTATTACTTAAATTTTAGGAA
>VDFB02360832.1:0-30272 GCA_007258455.2 Sequoia sempervirens | reverse complement strand
TGGATTATAGGAAAGAGATTTGGAAAAGGCCTTGCATGAACTGGAGCTTGATCATGAAAAGGTCATGGAGCACTAGAAAAATAGTGGAGAATAACTAAAGATGATGATAAACTATGAAATGCTCGCCTTGGAGCTAGATCCAAAGAAGATCAAGCCATTATTTCACAAGAAGATGGAACAGGGAGCTAGTGACACGCTGTCACCAGATTTCATAGACTTTGCTACAAGGGCTTTCACTCAGTTGGAATAGGTTATCAAGGATACTCCCAAGTGCACCAAACACTAGGAGAAAATCACTGATAGATTCAAGAAGATAGCCTTTCAGATCCTCAAATCTGAGCTATCTAAAGAGAGAAAAATCATAGTCATGATCAAAAAATTTGTAGAGTATGCAACAGTGCAGAAGGAGGCTGGAAAGCCCATCATAGATGATGAATACTTGTTGAAATAGTTGCAAAAGGCTGGAAGTCACTACAAGACAAAATAGACTAGAGGACGAAATAGGGAAAAAGACAAAAGTCTATTTTATATTGTAATATATTGGGGGTAGGTGAAACCCTAAGTGAAAATGAATCTTGACCACTCATTGAAAATGAATCCTATCCATTCATTTCACTTTTTGAAAACTATAAATAGGGGTATCCTCTCATTTTTAGAGGGAGATGAGTTGTGTAAAGACATGCTGCAAAAAATATATGAAAAGCATTTTTTTGATGGTTTCTTATGTTTTCTTCTCCATGTGTGCATGATTCTATCTCCAAGTAGTAGATTTTAGCCTTATTGTTCCAAGTTTTAATTTACTTCTAGTTATTAGTTCATGTTGTGCTTTAATGGTGAAGTATGCTATGGTGTTTGATGTCTTCCTAGCTCATACTTTTTGTTGTTTATTGATGATAAAATGTTGTGTAAAGTTAGTCTGAGCTCATTTCTATTATTGCACTTAAGTTCAATTATTATTCATGCTTTAATGGTGAATGAACAATCTGAAAATTTGTAATGACCCTTTGAAGATTGTACTAGTTTCATGAGATTGTGGGTTGTCCCTGGTTAAGTAGAGCTCAGTTTTGGGAAGTCTGTCCACTGTAGCGCCCTCCATTGTTATTGTTCATCATTAGTTGTAGGTCTAGGAAACTTCTATCCCCTTTTCCATTTTTCCTTTTCTTTAAAATCTAAAGTTAAAACAAACTTCCAGCATCATTATAAAGTCAAATCTGATGAGCAAGAAGGAGTTTTAGCTTTCTATTTTGAATTTGTAGCAATTGTTCATTCATTTCCAAAATTTATAAAACTCCATTTGTAGAACCAAATTCCTCCAAGCTTAGTGAACTATAAATGCTCCTTTGTGATTACTAGAAAATCACATCAACCATTGAACTATTCCAAGCATTGTCATGACCTGACACCCGAGAGACCTTGGGGCGATTTCTAAAACTTAGTTGTAGAAATTACCTTTCAAGAGAGGCATTGCACTTGTGTTGTGCCTATGTTGAGAAGTGCAAAACACCCATGGCTATGGGTGCAAAAATAGCCTAGTGAATGTATAAAAACCTGGAGGCGCAATGGAGAAAGCTAATGAGAGAAAATACCTAGATACAAAGGAGGTAGAATGAATCCTAACAATCACAAATCGACAAAAAGGTTCAGAGCTATGGAATTTTGTTTTAAAATGCAAGCCACTATTAACAAAGCACCTGATTTGGATTATAAAGGATGGTAATCGAGCCTCATTCTGGCATGACTCATGGAACAAATACAAACCAATGAACACTTTTCCAAAGGAGGAGGAGGCAATTCGTATAACAAGAGAGATATATTATGAAAAAGTGGCCTCATATGTAGATTTGAGGAGAGAAAAGGGTAGATGGGAGTTTCAATGGAAAATCTTTGAAATGCTCGCAAATGGAATAAAGAAGTAGATCAAATTAAAGTTTTATAAAAGACATATCTCTTTCACAAGAGAAAGTGATACAATTAATTGGTGTGTGAGAAGCTTTGGTGAGTATACAATGAAGATTGGCTATGAAGTTTTGAACAGGGTACAAGTGAAGGGGACTTGGCGAAAGAAGTTATGTTGGGGTAAGTATGTTCTACCCAATTTCAGGGCGTTTGCATGGACTACTCAACATGGGTGCATTCTATTAGGCGAAAGGTTGAAGTGAATTGGAATGGTGGGCCATTTTAGGTGTCCTTTGTGCAAGAATAGTGAAGAAACAACAAATCATCTACTAGTAGAGTGTGAGTTTGCACAAAACTATTGGACAACCTTTTGTGAGAAGTTGGGGTGGTGGGGGCCTCTGCTAAATAGCGTGAAAGGAATCTTTGAGTCTTGGCCTCAAGTAGGCAAAGGCTTAACACTTGCAGGTTTATGGAAAAAGGTCTCAACAATGATAATATGTCAACTTTGGCGTGAAAGGAACAACATAATATTTAATGAGAAGGAATTCTAGGTAAAAGATGTCATCAACAAAATTGAAAGTGGGGTGAGTGAGCATTTTTGTATGGTCTCTAAAAGAAAAGAATATAGATTTTTCTCTACATGGGATCAACGAATGGTAAGAAGTTGGCCCATGGTTAAAGCCTTGAGCAACATTCTATTAAAAAGGAAGCAACAAAGAGAGAGTGTGAAATGGTTGCTACCTCTGAGGGGTAGGGTAAAGATAAACTTTGATGGGGCCTTGAGAGGTAACTTGGGCCGCTCAGGAGCAGGCTTTGTTGTGAGAGATCATATGGGAAAGTTAGTATGGGATGCTTCTCTAAAATTGCAGGAGGGCACTAACAATGAAGCAGAGGCTACAACATTGTTTTAAGGACTATAATTCTGTATTGATAACAATCTACAAGAGGTCGACATGGAGGGGGACTTGGAAATTATAGTAAGGGCAGCATGCTCAAGGCAAGTGCCAAGTTGGAAGCTGAAAAATTAGATCACAAGGATCTCATCGATGCTATATTTTTTGGGTTATTACATGATAGTCCATGTGTACATGCAAGTAGACAAGCTAATCGAGCAAGAAGTGTGGTCAAAGTGCTCAACTAACCCAATGACTTGGGTGAAGGCAGGATAGATCATCGATGCCAAGGGAAGTGAAAATCTTCCAAGGAAAGCATGATCATGGGTTAGTCCTAAAAATATGATGATATTGATGTTGCAGGGACAACTTGGATATGGTTGTGCCAACGGGAAGGCCGTAGATGAGAGTTTTGCAGGATATAATTTTTGTGCAACTTGCCATGATCTTACAGTGCGAGATTTTATGGAGAAGACTAAAAGTGGTAGATTTGTGTATCAAGAGGTGAGGAGCCCCAATGGATTTTGGGATGCACACGGGAAGCATCTAGAAGCCTTGTTTTCTTTAAAGACAGGTAAGAAGAAAGTTTTGTGCAATGTAGCTTGTGGAGTGTTAGTGAAGGCTGGGAAAGGTGGGTGAGAATGGCGATGGATGTTTTAGTGGTATGTGGTTGTGCTTGAGTCACGGTAGGACGTGTACATAGGGAGGGTGAAGTGTCTGAGCCAACAAATGCTCAAATCAATCACTTTTTTAAAGTGAAATTGCAGGAGATTAGTAGTGTGATAAAAAAAGTCATAGGCGATCATAGACTAAGGGGTGAGCATATACATGATGGTGCATTGATGGGTATTTTCCTTTCTAACATATTGTGCATGTAGCCAAGAGGAAGATGATAGCCAAACTCATGGTTCAGTTCCTCAAGGATGTGCATGCTAATGCTGCCAAGAAAGCTATCTCTTCCTACAAAAAATGATCAAAGAAAGGGGTTTGTATGTGATGTGGTAGATGTTGAATAACTAAGGAAGAACAAGGAAGTGAGCAATGCGGTTGAAAATTTTAGAGAGGTCGTCTTCTTCAAGGATCTGCAACGGTTTGTGGACTATGAAATTGAGCATAGGGATGTTTTAACTGAGGCTTAGATATATAGGATGACATAATTAGGTGTTGGTATGATTACTTTGTACACATCTTCTCCTTGATGGAGATGAAACTTTGTTCTATCATGTATTTTCTTTGTTGAGGAAATGAAAGAGTGCTACCCTCTCTAGTAGTGATTTTCCCAAAAAAAAAAATTACAACTTCTTGTAGATAATGCAATATCCTACCCCATTTATTTACGGGGGTGAATTGCGTCATATTTTGAAATAATTACTAGTTGTATTTAACTATAAAATTCTTAACTCCATATATCTTTTGCCAATGATAATTCTTCTTTTCTAGATACTAGTTTGCATTTTGATTCCTAATCAAGAAAATTTGAATATTTATTAGTGTAAATATTAATAAAATTATTTAAAAAAATCATCATTGGGTTTTTATTTTTATGTTATAGGTTGTTAAAAGGGAAAATGACAACAAGAAGCTACAATTAGGCTATTTATATTACTTCATAGCTTGACATAGAGTAATGGAAATAGGGAAATGCCCTTGAGTCACAAAAATATGACTTGCTTTATCCTTGGATAGATTTCCCTATCTTATTTCAAAGGTCTCATTTTGACATGTATAAGAAAAATACTAGCAAAAACTAGGGATTTTGGCTTTACACTTGTTAATTGCATTTACTTGGAAGTTTATAAAGTTGTATTAAAAAATTCATATTGTGCATATCTTGAAACAATGGAGCATCACCTTCATTTTGAGAGGATATCTTAGACTCATCCTTAGAATCTACCTTTTTCTTCTTCTTCTTCTCCTTTTCCTCCTTACAATATCTTCTTAGATGTCCAACTTTGTTGTAGTTATAATATTTCTCTTTGAACTTACTAAGAGATTTGAATATAGACTTGTCTTTTTTATTTGATCAATTAACTATGGGATTAGGGCCCACTCCTAATATAAGAACAAATTAAATAAAATATAATGCTTCAGACCCATGAGTGGGGAGCACACAAAAGGATATAGAGACAAGAGCCACCAAAGCCAGCTCAAAAGACCAAAGGAGAACACTAGACATACAAACTAATAGAAAACTAAACTACAACCAAACACTCCATATGTAATATCCACCACACCAGGAAGACAACTCATTTGACCTTTTTGACCTTCCCCTTCCTCATACTCCTGGTGAGGAGGGCATCCATTGTCCATTGTGTTCCATCATCAACCGCTTCTTTGCTTTCGATGCAGAGCTTCTCAGCCTCTGATTTACATCCCTTTTTCCCTTTAGTAGGGAAATTTGGTTTGGATATGGCACTCACAGTTTGGAAAAGGGAGCAATTTTTAATAGGGACAACCAATTCATCAAGATTCAAGAAATCAAAGTAGTTCTCATCATCCCCATCCAGACCCTCCATGAAGGGATAAGATCACTAGAATCAGAGCCATTGCCCGCCTCTGCAATTGGAAGGGGGGATGGCATGGTGCTGAGGGGGCGGAACCTCACATGGAGCACCCATGGGCTTGGAAGAGGGTTGCACCTCTTCATTGGAGGCCGCAATCTTAGTCACAAGATCAACCACATGACTCTTTAGAGTAGCCATAAACTTCCTGTGATTACGCCAAATAAAGTCTGCATCCGAAGAGCCCGAATTTTTGACCCAATGCTTGAGATTGAAGTGTTGAGAGGTGACAGTCTTGGAAGAGGTGCAACCCTCGAATTTTTGCCCCAACATGTTACAGGGAAAGAATCTAAAGGGAAGACCTTCGTAATTGAGAAAGTGGGTCCAGGCGCCACGAGAAGAATGGATCAAAACTAAGTGGTGCATCGGTTTAGAAATGTCTATGATGGCGCAGACCCTGGTGAATCTGCCGTGTGGATCCCTGGGATTGACCTTCACAAAGGATCCAAACTACTTAATCATATTTTTGATGAGTTCTGGCACATGCAAAATTGGTGGAAGATTGTATAGCCTGATCCATACGAGAACCGATGTTATTTTGGTAGTCGTAGGATCGAAAAACAGTGACCAATCCAGAAGGAACAGTCTAGTTTGACCATAAAACCAAGGGCCCTTCTATTTGAAAAACTTGCAATCTTCCACAGAGGTGAATCATATCAAGAAGAACCCAAAGTCGGGGATATCAATATCTGGTAGAGGGATGTTACTCCAGGAAGCCTTCATCCAATCAATAAACTTATCAATCGGTGTCCTCTTGCTCAAATAGCGAACAAGGAGAGACCTGTTACCAATCGCATCCATAAGATCATTGATACAGGCGTCTAATATATGGAAGTCAATAGGGGTTTCCATCATACAGACTTTTGAAATCACCTAGATAACAAGACTGTAATGGTACAGTAGAATCCGATGTGGGATTGACTAATGATGGCTTGGAACAATCCAAAATGACCTATAATTTACAAAATTTCGTACACTCATGAAATGAGTTTATTCAATTTTGGCAACCCTCGATGAGGAGAGGAGCCGAGGGAGACAAACCAGAGGTCGGTAAACAAGCCTGCTCCATCGAAGCCCTAGGCGGGACTGCGTCAGCCATCACACCATTCAGAATCTTGGATCGCGACTTACCCTTTAACACAACCTTCGCTTCAGCTCCATCACCTTGATGCCTCCTTCCGCCCACTCTAACGCCTACACAACCATAATTTGCAGATTCACATCGCACAATTGAATATAGACTTATCTTGTTTCTGTTTCTTCTTTTCTTTTTCTTTCGATCTTCCACGAGTTGCTCTAGGGCCTCCTTAGTTGATTGAGAATTATTCCTTCTCAATTCTTCAAAAAATAGAGATGCAACCACTTCTTCCATCTCGAATCCGGTGGTAGTATGGCCATAACTAGGCAATCCCATGAATTTGGAAAAGAACAAAACAAAGACATATGCTTTAACACTCCTCTGTTTTCACTCCTACAATGTGCAATTAGGTAACTACTATATTGAAGGCATTTAGATGTTTGGCCATAGACCCACCATCCTCCATCTTAAAGGTGTATAACTTCTTTCTCAAGAAAAAATTGTTCACTTAGGATCTATCTTGATAAATTTCTCTAGGATTATTCGAAAGACTCACTATGATAGTCTCTTCATGCACATTTAACAAAACCAAATCAAGCAAGTTAAGTCTAATGAGATCCTTTACTTTTTTGTCCATCTTGTTTCAACCTTCTTGTGATGTATCGACAAGCTGGGATCCGAATACTATATCCCATAGGTATCAGTCTATGAGTACATCTTCCATCTCGAGATTCCACAACTCAAAGTTCATGCCCAAAAGCTTCTCCATCTCTATTCTTGATGTGCTTTCCATCTTTTCTTGCACTAAGATCAAAATCCTCTTTGCACAAGCTCCACTCAAATAAAGATTGTTACAAAAACCCTTTACCCAACACCTAAAATCTAAGATGATTAGGCTTTGATACCAAGTGAAAGGAAGAAAGGTACACAAAAATTCCTCATACACTAAAATTTTGAGGAGAGCATTGTGCAAATTATAATCTATTAACATTACAAAAAGAAGAAACACATATGATCATAAAATAAATAATATACCATAATATAGATGTATATGGAGAAAACTATTTTGGGAGAAAACCTCACACTTTAAAGCAACCCAATGCAATATTTAGTAAACAACACATGTATAATACACTTGTAGAGCAAGCTTTCACATGAGTATCACCAACTAGAGATCTAGAGGAATTTTGACAACTTAACAATATCTATAAAACTATCACACAACCTCCATTTCAAGCCCCTAACATGTAAAATATATAATATATAAAATTATCAAATGGTAATTAGAAAACCTTGGGATAAAACCACCCAAAAAATGGTGTCTAATTCCCAAATCTCAAGATGAGTTCATAGGCTAAAATAACATATTCCTTCCACCTGCCATAATTTTGTTATAATCCAACTCACCAATTTGGATGTTCCATTTTGGTTCCATAATTTACAACCAAAGATTCTTTATGATATGACATAGCATGCATCATAAATTGGCCAACAAGTGTAACTCCCCCTTACAACTCTTTTAAATGTTCAACACATTTTTACATTTCTTATGTAAACTTTCCTAGGCCATAACTTTTGACCTAGGAGGTCAATTGGGCCCATTTTTTTAAATTGTAAAGATTGAAGAGACCTACACAATAAGCACCCCTTTGTCAATGTCAAAAAACCTAGAATACTTATTTTTGCCACAAACTAACTCTATATCCTTTAAGTTTTGTTTTATAACCCAAAAATTACACTTTTTGTAATATTAACATTATGAGCAAGGTTGAGACACCCTTTCTAACATATTGCACTTTTTTATACATAAGGAATTGGCTTAGCTCCTTTATAACCTACAGTGTGCTAGACAAACTTTTTAATGTGACTGATGACGCTTGCACACCACACCCTCCAATACCACGTGGACCTTGTGACCACTTGCTTGCAACAAGATGCTTTTATCCAATCAAGACATAGACCCCACTCTATTGCACCCTTATTCACACTGAACTATACATTTTTTCCTTGTCTCAAATTTATCATTTTACCTTAGGCTCATTTTCTAGTAGCTTAAGATTGACATGGTTCAATCCTAAGGCATATGAGAATGACCCAAAATTTTAAATTTATTATATTTATTTCTCAATTTTCTTGCCCCCTTCTACTAACCATTATGAGCCAACTTGACACATGTTTGTGCAGTATGTTGATATGTTAGTATATTTAAAGACATTTAATGTGCACTTAGTTTTATAAGAGGATTACAAGGAAAATCCTTAGACCACACTTCAATTTTTAAAAGGTAAGAAAATTCAAACCCACTCGATCCTCATATAGGCCATCTATATGTTTGTGTGTGTTGTCTTCGATATTGCTCATTGCCATTAATTTGGTTGGTAAATAAGGTTTGACCTATAAGAACTCATTCACCTTTGAGTTGGAAAATTTCTAAACAATGTTCTTAATTACTACCTTGACAAGTCTAGATATCTTGGAGACAAAGGTGAATGTATTTTTAGGTGCACATTATATTGGATTGATCTCACACAATATAAATCCGATTTGCATAATGCATTGAGTACACAACACTCAAGATCAAACCCACAACTCTAAAACTTGAACGATAGAGATTTCTAAGATGACATTGATTCTAAAATAATCATCAAATTGAATAAGTTAATTTTAGATTTCTAAGATGACATTGATTCTAAAATAATCATTAAATTGAATAAGTTAATTTTAATAATGGTGAATTATCTTCATTCTTCCATAATTGGTTTTAGAGCTAAACACCCTTATCCATCAAATTTAATTAATCTAAATTAATCATTTACTTATTAAGTCAATATATTTAATTAGTATAATTATTTATGTAATATGCTTTATTCCTCTACATTTATAATTTTTATTTAAAAAATAAGAAAAATTATAGAAATTCAAAATTTGTTTTTCATAAAGAACAAAAATAAATTTAAATTATATTTCCCATCAAAATATATAAAATAATATAAAATCAAATCAATTTTTTTAACAATTTCAATTTTTAAAATAAAAGTATTGTAAAATATATATATATTTTTTAAAAATACACATAAAAAAAATTGAAGTTATATTCTCATCAATTTATATGTGTAAGATAAATATTTAAAATATTCTAAATAAAAATTTAGGAAAAAAATAATAAAACCAAAATAATTTTACAATGTAAATATTATACATAACATTTTAAATGATTATTAAAATAATTTGTAAAAGAAATTATTCTTTATCATTTAAAAAAAAATATAAAAAATTGTAATAAATAACAAAATTTCAACCTAAAACGTTATTGCTTTACTATATTTTTAACTCCATCTCAGTACTTAAATTTTTACTCAAGAAATTTCATAAACTATTCTAATCTTTGGAACATTATTAAAAAGAGAACAAAAATTCAAATTATGTTTTCCTATGAAATTGAAGGAAATATAAAACCTATCTTAAAAAGACTACAAATTCAACTTGATCCACCCATCGCATATTCTCACGTAAATGAATTACACAAATTAGCGTTTAACCAAAAATTTCGGGGAAAGTGTACAATGATCTAGAACTTTGGCTGACATTCCCTGTTCTTCTACCCAGTGAGCGCTTTGGGATTGGATGGTTGACTTCATCGCTCCATGGCTTCTCCTTCTGCCATTGCATTCTCTTCTCCTTTCCTATTCAAACCCTTTCCGAAATTCTCTAACAAAACGCTCACCTCTCATAAATTATCCACAAAATCATCCAAATTCAGTCTAAGCCTACTGGTTTACAATAAGCTGCAATCGGGTGGCAGCTTTTCAGTCCAAAGCGGCCCTGGTTCGAGTCCCTTCCAAACTATAAATTTCAAATTATTCTTCTCCGCAGGTAGCTCTGCTATACTCAAATGCCAGCGAGCTGTCGAAAAGCTCTTAAATTCGATAACAGATGTTGATCATTTATTTGTGTGGTGTACAAGTTTGGCGGTAATCTTTTCTGTTGCAACGTGTAATGTGGATAGCGCCAATGCTTTTGTGGTTACTCCTCCTCGAAAACTGCAGACTGATGAGCTCGCCACTGTGAGACTCTTCAAGGAGAATACTCCTTCCGTTGTTTACATTACCAATCTCGCCGTCAGGTAATACTGATACTTTTGTGCTGATTTCCTGTTAATTGGAAATGACTTGTGATGTCTATTCGTAAATTGAAAATAAGTAGAGGAGTGAGGCGATAATTGGGAAGAGACTTTTTGAATTTAGTTTACATCAACGTTTCAAAACATAGTCTGTGATTTACATCAGTATGAGGTAGAAATTAAAATTAAAGGTCACCTCACTTGAGGAATTTACCAAATAATAATGAAAAAAGTTAATTAGTGAATTTTTTACTGAATTGTTGAGGGCTAGTTTCAGCGCACTGTTAAATGAAGGCCAGTTTCTCAGATTGTATATATTTTTTGCTTTGTAATTTTTTTCATTGATAAATCTGGGAATTAACTGTTGAGGCCTTAAATGGGGGCCTCGTTCCCATACATTGGGATATTCAGTCCAGTAAGGATCAACTCAACCAACACAACAATATGTCGGATTTGCACTCGATACCTATAAACAACATCCAATAGACATACTATTACACCAAAGGCCAACTCAACCACAACAACAATGTCCGCTGTGGGACTTGTTCACCAAGGATCAACTCAATACCTATCGCCAAACATCCAATAAACGTACCATTACACCATGTGCCCATGCTCCATCACTGCTTTGTCAGTTTTCTTACAAAAATGATTCCCAATGATTTGTTGTGAAATCTATTCTTGGGAGTCTGTAAAAGTTTTACATTATTGACTTTTTGTTGCTTAATTTTTAGGGTTTGTTTCAATGGACTATTAAAGAACTGGAATTTCAGTAAATTATGTTAATCCCCTTTATGATTACTTTTAACAGTTACCATTTTTTATTACTCTGTTGAACTCTGTAGTGCTTGTTTCACAAAGAGTGCTAAATCCAGGGCAAGTTGTTGCCTGTTCTGATACTTACAAAGTCTTGGCTGATAAACACTTTCTGATTCGTTCCTCTCTCCTATCCAGAATATAGAGATACTTCCCCATGCAGCCTTATGAGAGATTCCCTCTTTGAGAGAATACGTGGATGATCAGAGAAAGTTGCAAATGCACATGGTGTATGATAAGTCTGATTGCTTTCTATTTGTTCTAGAAACAAGATTCAAAGCAACCTTTCTCAAGGATAATACACCATTCAGCTTAGGAGGGTTTAGTATTCTTTAAAAAGACCTACCTATGTAGATTTTAGCCTTTTTAGCTTTCATAGGGTGAGACTTCCCTTTTAACTGTCTCTCAGCTGATGTAAGGCTACCCTGCAAAGGGAAGTTACCTTAAAAAAAAAGTGTTTCAAGGATGAAGCCATGTACAACAGGGAGTTCAAAGCGGCTATTGCTTCTTGCTTACTAAAAATTGACACTTAGTTGCAAGAGATAGTTTTGTAGGATCAACTTCACTAAACCATGTTAAGCTGTAATTTAGTAAAGGTTTATTACATTATTTCACTTTTACTAGTCTATATCCAATGGAATTCATTCTGTTTAAATTAGATGTATGGAATATGGATCCATCAATTGCTATACTACTGTAAATTTCTGTAAATTATGATAAAATTTTGCTCAAATGGTGTGCTGATATGTTGGAACTGGCCATTTAGTTTCTAATATTTAAAATGCACTGATATATTATGTTTTTCCATTGTTACAGGCAGGATGCTTTCACACTGGATGTTCTGGAAGTTCCCCAGGGTTCAGGATCAGGGTTTATATGGGATCAAAAGGGGCATATTGTTACTAATTATCATGTTATCAGAGGTGCCTCTGATCTCAGGTTGGTTATGTGTATTGTTCATGAACTGTATGTAGATCATATGTGAAATTAGTTTTAGCTGATGACGTGTTGATCTAGAACATAAGGCTGGTTACCTATGTAGATATGAGGTAGTGGCGACTTTCAATTTTTCATCATGTTCCCCGGGGACGTGTCCCCAGCAGTTTTTGGCATGTCCCTGTACTAGGGACATTCCAAGGAGGGGGGGATGCCTCAGAAACGGCCCCCCCTGCTGCACGCTGTCAATTTTTTTCAGCCCTGATGTCCCAGAAATGTGGGGATTTCGTGGGGATGGTTGGGCATGTCATTGATGTCCCCTGATCATCTCAGGGACATCCAGCTGTTCTGTTACAATTACGCTCAATTTAAAAAAAAGGCCCATAATGAATTAAAAAATATTCTATTGTTCTTTTGTGGGTCCCCATGCCACTCTCAGCCTTAAATGAGAGATTTCAGTCTGCGAAACAAGAGTTTTTTCCTTTATGGTGTATGAGAGTAACATATTGTTAGGGTTGGCTTTGCAAGATTTGGAAGCAGTTTTCAGCCATTTCAGTTGGAAAAATAGTAGGGGATTCAAAATAAAATCAGGCAAAACAATACCTAGGATTGCAAGCTCCATTTGTACCTCTCAAGATGGTGTTTCAGTCCCAAGTTGGTGGTTCTATCATTGAAAACAACAATTTTTTGTTGTTTTTTGCAGTCACAAAGTTGCTGGTTTGCAACATGTAATGGCAGAGATTTCAGTCTTATTGAGGCAGCCTCCTTTCCAATCTCAATACAAAGTCAGGAACTTGTTGTTGCTTGTGACAACCACTATAATCCTAAGACAAGGGAGATAGGGCCCAGGCTCATTGATTGCACAAGTAGTTGGAATTTGCAGCCTTTGGGCATCTTTTTTGTAAATGTTATGTATTAAGGATCTATAATTTATTTTAAAATTTCCCTATTTTTTTAACAGCTGTCCCTTTTTCTGTCCCCTACGATGGCCTCCAAAAAATCTGTCCCCAAATCACGCCCCCCTGTCCCCTGCCATCCTTTCCCCAGAAACTTGGTGGAACATAGATTTTTCTGGATGGTATGTATTTCAGGATAATATCCCAAAGAACCTTAAGTAGTCTTAGAGATGAGATATGACAGCATGTTCTGTTGCAATACTACTACTAAAATACAAAATATGTATCTAAGAAAGGAATTTGCAGCATTTAAGATTCAAACAGTTTGTTTAGGACAAGGACTTCATAAATACATTGTGTTTAATAAGTCATGGTCAGTATGGTGATGAAGATGATACATGTCTTCACACCCAAGTGATTGTAGAAAATTACTGAAGATGAATGCAGATCCAAAATTTCCTTTGAGGTTAGAATCTCTGAGATTCAGGGTGGGTTGATGTTGAACGCTCATTACATTTGAAAATTTGCTCCTCCCTTAGGGTTGGGAAGGCAGGTGCAAAGCCAGGATTTGCAGAAAATTGGGCTTACATAGCTAGGTTTTCTTGCTTTTGAGGGAACCTGTGAGGTACGACTGTCTTGGACTGGGGTTTATAGAATGAAGACTTCCATTCACCACCTCTGACAGTGGCTTCAAAAGAGCTTTCTGAGTGCTGGTTCGCATGGTGTTTGGCATTGGATTTCTGATTGTTTTGTCACATAACCTTAGCAAATCTTCACTTTTCTCTCTCAGTTGTCAGAATTTAGTCAATAGTTTCAGTTCCGCTTTGAAGATTTTGGCAATTCTAGCTGAAATCATTGACACATTCTGTTTGGTTCTTGAGGCATTCTTGCTGAACATCTTCACAATCTTTCTGTTGCTGCACATAAGTTACAAGTAGAGCAATGCATTTTTCAAATAAAGCAATATCAATCCTCTTTCCTCAAATTTTCTGCCCATCCCCTGAATGTTGTCATTTGTTTTAAACAGTGCAAGGTATAAGTTGGACCTGCCTTCACTCACGACTTTTTTTTGCTTTGGATTTGACCAGTTTCAGCATCTCGAGTCTCATTGCCATTGGGAGGAAGGGGTGAGTGTACTATGAACTGGCAAAAGCCCAATTAGCATTTTGAAGAGAATGACATTCCCTCCTGTCGTACAGCCTGGGCTAACCTGACAGTGAATGGATATGTACTCCATAACAGAAGTCACATGTTCAAATCTAGAGGGGGGTTAGTGTTGTACACCTCAGATTAATATAAAGTAAATGAAAAAGCAAATGCTTGCATAGGGGAGCTTTCATTTATCAAAATGGTTTTTCACTTAGTGGTGACCCAAAAAACTACCTTTACATTTTAATTTTTTATCTTCACGAACTTAAGGAATTTGACATGAAAATTGTGGCTATTCAAGGAGTGAATATGTGCAGGATTTTGCAGATTGGATTGACTTTCCTTTACTACAGTGTACAATTCAGAAGTAGAAAAAATTGTGTTGGCAGAGGAAAAGGGGAATGGACTGGAGGAAGGCCAGCCCAAGGAATAGTATAAGTTGATGAGAAATGGATATACCTGTAGGCTGGGCCATTAATCTAACCTGAAGAGAGCCTTGAGGTTGAAGTTACAGGTTCTGCATTGCTCTTGAGACAACTTGGTTGATAGTAGATCCTCTATCATCAATTCTAATGGGTGGAATATTCATAGCAGTGGCAGTTTGAATGCCAAGGGATGTTATTTAAATTTTGCATTCGTAATTCATTACTTTTAACCCTTTTTCTCTTTTTGCTTCCACTATAAAATTTGAGATGCTTATTAGCAATAGGAAAAAATTTGTATTTGCATTAAGTTACACATCATTTTATTATAGATTCTTCTGTTAATGTAGAACACCTTATATTGTGCACTGGGAGGACTACTTTTGTATCCAATGTAATGCTCCAAACCACACACCCAGAACATTAGCTAACCGAACAATTTTTTTTTTTTTTGAAGAAAACATAAGAACAACTCTTAAAAATTAACAGATGACATTGACATGTCACATTGTATGCCAATGCGCACACAAGTGTCATGCCAAGCATGACAAAACACAAGATATAACTAGGCCATTTATGATGATGCTTCCCATCATGCACAACGTCGGACGATGATGACAGTTACAAGACATTATTGTTGCACCAAGCAAGGTGCCACAAGTGGAAGACTTACTAATCGTGGGATGAAACTACCATGATGAACCTACGAGAGAGTGCAACTACACCACAACAACAATTGGGTCCTAACCTCAAAATCGCTTTCTTTTGTGAACACCACACAAGGGTAGGACGAGGGAATCATTTACCTCAAACTCAAGTTCTACACACACTTGACAACCCTATCACAAGAGAAACCTAAGCAAGTAGTAGGACAACTAGGAGATATCATGTCTTGACTAGACGAATGATTGTTGTTTCCCTTGGCACATGACTTGCTTACCAAAGCCAAGGTGGGATATCTTCCAACCATAGACATCCAACACAAGGGACAAACGCTCACAAGAGGTTGCCCCATTAGGAGGTACAAGCTCTCCATCAATTGGAATGACAACAAGTTGTTTTCGTGCAAGGGCATGCTTCCCAATGCAAAATATGGCATTACTTCTAGATAACAATTCTTGTTGATGAAGTGATGACATGGGAAGACTCACAAGGCCAAGGGGAACAACTTTTGTACACAAAGTTTTCCCAAAAATCCTTGGGAATAACTGCTGTTCGATGAAATGGACTATAATGAGTGAGAGGACTACAATGTGCAAAAAGGACACTAGCACGAATCCATAGGTTTCCACTTTTTTGTGCTAGCATCCAAAATTTGCGCTGCAGTCCAAAATCTATGTTGTAGTCCCTTTTCTTGCACTGTCAACTTGACTAGAGACTAAACAAATAACCATTTCTAGGTCTTGCACTTAGGGGCAATGCACAAGACTCAAAAAAAGATTACAACATGCATGAACTCCGAGACGACTACAAATGGTTGGGAGACGACAATGGACATTTTCACCCAATCTCCATAATGCATCCAAATGGATGAGATGCTTCCCAAGGATTGGAAGGTCAACAAGGGACTACAAGTCGAGTCCAAGAACATGAGGGACAAAGGGAAATGTTCTCCACACTCCCCACTTGTCCTCCTACCACGAGGGGAAACAAAACGACATCGCCCATGGCAAATCCTAACACAACCCAACACTAGGATGATGAAAGCAACACACATTCCAATAATATGATAATTGAATGTTTTCTATCACATTGCATTCATTTTAAGCCCAATCCAAATATGCACTAAGTTCATTTTACAACATAGCTATAATGATGAAAAGCACATAAATTGACATGCACACTCGACTCCAACGTTGATCTATGGTAAAAGAAAGAATCATATTGTCACCACCTATGTGGGTGGCTTACAACCCTTCCAATTAGGTCTCAATATAATGTTACAATTACATATGAGGACTTGAAGGTCTTGAATTATACATTTTACATCTTTTGCAATGAGATAACCAAGAGAAATACGAAACCTTTCTCCATCTTCTGCACAATCCTGAGCCACCCCAATGGATTTGCTAGCTCGCAATGGTGGTTGATTGCCACCCAACCTTGTGGTACTTGTAGGTCCACCCCATTGTGCTAGGAGATAGTTGCATGGGACAATAAACAAACTCACACCAAACAAGGGAGAATGACTCACACACACACCAATCGATATGAATAGCTATCATAGCATACACATGATAGATAGGTATGATTAACCATCATAGCATAACATGCCAACAATCATATCATCAAACATAGCAAAAAAAATGCCCAAAGGGAAACATCATGAACATATGGGCATAAGAGATGAACACATCACATAGAAATACATGCCAACCATTAGGCATACAATATAGGCACAAATCCATATACAATCAAGGTCTCAATTGTACACAACACACATGTCTAGAGATGGGTTTCGTGTCAAATACAAAATCCAATGACAATAAGGACAAGGATCCTAGAGGAAGGTGAGGAGTGTCAATCACAAGGCATGAAGGTAAGGCCTTGCAAACTTGAGTATGAATTCCTTTCGCAAGTCAAAGGGAAGTACTCAAGTGACATCCACCAACTCTACCTAATTGTGACACGTCTTTGATGTATCATATAGAGCCTATGCAAATGCTCTAAGTATGTAGCCGACTCACATCTTGGTTGATTTTAATTACCCCATGAATTTCCTTAGTTATCACTTAATCACATACCTCTTGCTCATTGTAGCCACAAGATAACTTTCAGATTCAGAACAATGTCAGAAACCACCCCTCCATACCTCAATCTTAGGTTCCTCACGCTCTAAAGCACTATTTGGATGTGGCATGGAAATCAATGCAAAAAAGTGAGGTAACAAATTGGACATAGTCCCAAAGGGTTCCAAATGGAAAAATGATAAGGAGACTTGTTTTCACTCATTAAAATTCATTCTAAATTCATCATGCAAATCAATTTTGAGTGTGCATGGAAATCAGCAATTTTAAATATCATCATTCTTTTGACATATATTCAAAAGATGTGGAGTGCTAAATCGTTTTAGAGACCAATTCTCCCACAAAATAATTCAATCAAATATGGGATTAATTTCAAATTTTCTTTCTAATTTTTCACACCCAAAATAGTAAAAATCCTCTTTCTTCCATTGACGAATGCTTGAAATTCTAACTTTTTCAAAAATGAAAATTTCCAAAAACTTAAATACCCTTTTGATTCCTACATTCACAACAGCAATATGTGGCACTAAAATACACCTTTTCTGATTTCTAATTTTTTTTGCCTTAACTTGGCCTAAAAATTGAACATATAATTTTTTTTCAACAACTATCACAACAAAATCCAAGGAATTTGAAACTGAAACAAAGCCACCGCTTAAGTGGGCATGGCATCCACTAACTGAAAGGATTTAAATGCAAGAGGAAATGGTTGGAATTACCTTCAATTTGGAGCATACCAAATGATAAATTTCATGCAATAAATCAAGTTTGAGAAACAACTCAATATAAATCCAAACACACCTTCAATGCCTTCCTTTTTCCAATCCAATCCAAGCCAACAATCCTCCAAATCAAGCAATTTCATTCAATTTTCAAATAGAGAGAGAGGGTTTGAGAGAGCCATTTTGAGAAAAATGTGAATAATCAAAATGAACAGCCCTTTTCCCTTCTTATCTCCCTTCTTTTTAAAAAAAATTCTTTTAACTTTATTTTTATTTTCTAATTTTCCACTTTATTTTATTCTTCTCAGTTAGCATTATTATAATTCAACTTAATGCTCAATTCATTTCCTTAATCTTGGAAATAATGAATAATTGAATTCAATTTATAAACAAGGAGTATTTTAACTCATTAATTAATTTGTATCTAATTTTTCAATGCTGTTAATTTTAATGATCAGATTTATTGCACAGAAAATTAATTCAAATCAGACACAAAAACACAGCAGATACCCTGGGAAAACCCTCCTCTTGAGGGAGAAAAACCCAGCAACAAAGATCTCTCTTATATATATAATAATGGCAACAATTCACTTTACAATGGGGCCAATCACAAGGCCATTATCCAGCACCAACTCTAGATGCAAAACAGATAATAATCTGCCTTTCCTTGAAATCTAAATCTGCACTTAGAGAAATTCACAATCTGCTCTTGGAGAAAATTCGCACTTGAATGAAGGAGAGAATCGAACTTGCTTGATGATTGAAAGGATGGAAATGACCTTGTATATATGCACAATGAGAGAGAGGTCGCACCTCTTCATGTACAAGGTCAGCCAAAATAGAGAAATATAATTACAATTAAAATATGTGAATTACAAGGAAGGTCGGCCCTATTGTTGCCAAATGATGCGCCCATTCACATTAAATATCACATATAAATAAATAGCCGATAGGCTATATTAATTTATGTCTTCACTTGTGGCTGGAAGGATGAACCCGAAGCTGCCATAACATTAACACTCCCTCTCAGCTAGGGAGAGAACTTCCAGCTACACAAGACATATCACCTCAACGTGATGTCTACCACATTGGCTACAACCGAATGTGAAAAGAAGAATATCACCTCATCGTGATATTAGATATCGCCTCAACACGATATCAACCATAATGGCTACAACCATACTATGGTGTGTACAAGTGTTCATCACTTGCGTGATGTTGTCACCTCAACATGACATTCACAAGTACAAGATGTGTCATGGAGTCACACACATGACATCCACCATGACTCTCTCAGAGGGTGGAAACAAGGGCTTTCACCTCAAATCGCAGAAGAGAAATGCATTAAGAAGGGCTTGCACCTCAAATCTCCCTCAAAGAGAAATGCATTAACGAGGGCTTGCACCTCAAATTCCTCAGGTCTCATGGGAGAAATGGTAACAAGGACTTGCACCTCAAATTCCTCCCGTCGGAGAAAATGCATTAACAAGGGCTTGCACCTCAAATTCCTCGTCTCAAAGGAAAATGCATTAACAAAGAGTTCACCTCAGACTTCTCTCACAAAGAAGTACTCATTACCAAGGATCAGCGATCTGATTATCACAATGAATGATAGTAGGCTCCATTGATTGTTTGAACCAATCCTGCCAAAGGAGCTTGCAACCACATTGCTTCTCATTTGCCACACAAAGGTACGGCAAACTCGGCCCTCTGCTAGCACTTGGCAGTGCCAGTAGCTACCCGCGCTACACCAGGAAGTCATTGTAGACCTCAACTGAAACAACATCCAGAGGTGCTCTTTCGATCAGCAACACAACCATCTTCTATAGGTTCAGTAGGCTCCCTCTGAATCTTTAAGTACTTGGCCTTGCAACACTACAACCTTCACTTCTTCTCAGTGAGTCACAAAACTCCCTCTTGATCCCTGCTTTAGAGCTTGCAAAGAAGACTTCTGGAAGTGAACTCCCTCTAGCCACTAACTCAGACCCATGGCTGCAAGTTGTGACTTCATGCTTGATCATTTCTTTGGTTGGCATGACTTCCTCATGAGATGCCTCAATCTTTTCATCGCTAAGCAATCTCTCATCACTTTCCTGCTTCTAGCTGTTCACAAAGCATTTAGAGAGAGATTACTAATAGTTTATGACTATCCAAAGAAATATCAAGACTAGAATCATACAAGGTTTACTATCTCAGGTTATAGCATGAACACATAAGAATTTATGAATAATATTAAAACATGAATAAATAAATCAGCCTAAAGAGAAATATATCAAAAGATCAGAATGAAGGGCTAAAGAAACTTATCTTTATATAATTTTGATATAACTCTTTCGTCCATCTTTTACTCCTCTCGAGAGTGCCAAACTCAACACAACAAAAAAAACAATCTGCACAACTACAGATTTCTTGAATGCATTATGCGGTTAGCATGTAGAACCAACTCTCTCCAAGAGTTTAAGGCTCTATCACAGTTCATGCATTAGAGAATGATATCGATGTGACCAATCACCATCGAACTTTCAATTCTCCTTTTATTTCAGAGTCACACTCATAAATCTTCACAATCAACATGAAATGACTAGCAATAAATGAAATTTTTCAAAGGATCTTACGCTAGTAAACATAATTCAAGAGAAACCACTATCTCTCTTTACTAATTACAAGATCCAAATAAAAGATATAACTTAACAAACAAAGAATACTTATCTCTTTAAATATTCTGATGGATGCAAGATACGCTGCTCTTGAGCACAGATCAGCACACAACCTTCACGGCTTGAACACAGGCCCATGACTTAGAATAGAAATTCCCTAGAATCCTTTGAGGAGAGAACTTATTCATATCCGCAAATGAAGCATGCTGATTAGGCTGGTTGGACAATCCTTTGCATAGTGACCAAACTTGTCACAACGAAAGCATTGGACTTGGGAGAGGTCCCACTTCTTCTTGAATGCGGGAGCACCATCTGACCCTTTATCTCTATTCCTCTTGAAGTATCTTTTCTTTCCTCTTTTTCCTTTCTTCTTCGATGATTGAGCGGAAAGAACATGAATATCTTCATTTGTAGAGCTTCGACCAATACCTCTCGCAGCCAACCTCGACTCCTCTTGAATACAGTCTGCCCTCAATCGATCAAACTTGGGAAGTTTCGATCTCGCACTGATTCCTTGAATGTAAGACTCCCAAGATGAAGGAAGACCATTAAGAGCCAGCATGGTCAAATCCTTGTCATCAACAATATGACCAATGGTAGAGAGCTTATCTCTCAATTTGGAAATTTTCATGAAGTAGGTGATGACAAATTCTCCTTTTGCCATCTTAACATGATGAAGTTGTTGCTTCAAGGCAAGTGCCCGGCTGGTGTTGTTGATTTCATACATTTCCTCCAAAGTTTTGAACATATCCCTTGCTGTCTTCAACTTGGAGACAATCGGCACAATATGGTCTTTGACGGAATCAACCAACAACTTCTTCGCCTTGATGTCTTTCTTCCTCCATTGCAACTTCTCTTCTTCCTCTTTAGGTTCAGGAACTTTGGTCTCCACAAACTCTGCCAAATCATTCTCCTCCAATGTGAGCATGATTCTAAACCTCCATGATGTAAAGTTGGAAGCTCCCTCGAGTCTATCCTCGATCTTCAATCCGATCACCATCTTGATTGATGTAGAGATAGACAAAGAATTAAGACAAAGAGAAAAGAGTATCGCTGTAAATCTGATCACGATCTTCTCAAACCCGCTTTGATACCATGTTAATTTTAATGATCAGATTTATTGCACAGAAAATTAATTCAAATCAGACACAATAACACAGCAGATACCTTGGGAAAACCCTCCTCTTGAGGGAGAAAAACCCAGCAACAAAGATCTCTCTTATATATATAATAATGGCAACAATTCACTTTACAATGAGGCCAATCACAAGGCCATTATCCAGCACCAACTCTAGATGCAAAACAGATAATAATCTGCCCTTCCTTGAAATCTAAATCTGCACTTAGAGAAATTCACAATCTGCTCTTGGAGAAAATTCGCACTTGAATGAAGGAGAGAATCGAACTTGCTTGATGATTGAGAGGATGGAAATGACCTTGTATATATGCACAATGAGAGAGAGGTCGCACCTCTTCATGTACAAGGTCGGCCAAAATAGAGAAATATAATTACAATTAAAATATGTGAATTACAAGGAAGGTCGGCCCTATTGTTGCCAAATGATGCGCCCATTCACATTAAATATCACATATAAATAAATAGCCGATAGGCTATATTAATTTATGTCTTCACTCGTGGCTCGAAGGATGAACCCGAAACTGCCATAACATTAACAAATGCAACTAAATAGCAATTTCCCTTTTTCTTTCCCAAATTTCCTGATTCCCAAAATGCATTAGATATCGTAAACATGCAATGATTCTGTTAGCTTTCGGATCAGAAATGAATAAGCAGAAAAAGCAACACAGTGAACAACGAACACATAATTTATCTTGGGAAAACCCTCCTTCTCGAGGGAGAAAAACCCAGCCACAAATATATCACTTATATATTGAATAAAAGAGTAGAAATCTGCTTTACATCTTAGGCCAAACTCAATGCCAATATGATGCAATAATAAGTCGCACCTCTCTTAGATGCAAAATGCACAATGATAATAATCTCTCCTTGATATCAATCTGCACTAAGCAATATTATACTTTGTTGTAGAAGTACGAACTCCTTGATGGCATGTGAATGACTTCAAAATAATAATTGATGATGTAAGAATGAGCATCGCCTTCTTTATATACAAGGTAAGGTGCCTCTTCACAAGCAAGGCGACTCTTCACAAGGGTCGTCCTCATTCAAGAAATATAAATATAAAATATAATTTGCAATATGTAGGCCGCTTGCCTTTAATTAAGGAGAAAATATCTCTTGAAGCTACCAAACACTAACAATTCAACTATTGAATGTAATTGCAATGCAACCAAAAAAAAACAATCGCAATGCAATCATGCAATTACGTTTTTTTCCCACGACACAAGTGGACTTTGGAATCACTACTGATTTGGATCTAGATTTACATTGGGTCTCTTAAGACACATCTCACATTCAATTTGAGTACGATAGGGGTGAGCAAACACATTAGGTCCAATGTAATGTCTCTGATATAACCAGTGTTAGGGAAATAACTTGGACCTGCATATTCAGGTGGGTAAATAACTTTATACCTGCACACTCATTCACACTTCAAGCGTCCCTACATACTCATGTCACACATCAAGCGTATCTGCACCATATATATAATAGATGAAGCAATGCTCCATCATCTGATTGAGTACAACATCATATAAATCATATAATCAACACATCTAGAATAGCTCAACAGCACTGATAATAACATGCATCTATGTAACTTGTACATATCTAAAGAGATAACATATAGGGTGCTGAAATTATTTAATAATCACACCTATAATCCTGATACATATAAGGATGGGAATAGAATAAAACACCATGGTAATCCAGTCATAGGAAGCATAACATGTTTATCTCAAAATATACAACATTATCTTAATACCAAACTTGGCTGTAGAATAATAACCAAATTTATAGTGCCAAAATTTTGGAATTTTTATGAGTTTCAGTGCACAGACATTTAATCAAACAGTTTGCAGCAGACTGGTCTGAGTTTGTTTGCACTTGTTTGAAGAATTATCTCACATATTAATTGTGATAACCATATTAATAAACATCATTCATACAGAATTTTATTACATAAAATATATTCAATGGAGAATCTTATATTTTAATTAAAATTGCTGTCACAAATATTATTTTTAGTGATTTCAAACAGCAGCAATATCACTGTTATAAACTCAATATTTTACTAAATATGCCAACCTCCATGTTTCAATACTTTCTTAATCCTTCACCAAGCTGTACGGCCTCCTCATAATGATTCTATCCTTCCTTAAATCGTACGGCAGGAATTTTTGGCATATTAGGCACCTTTCAGAAGTGGCAACTCCTCCTCACAAGGCTGCGCCAAGGTTTGACTGCAGAAATTGACTCCAAGGGACTTCATGTCACTACCTTGGTCTCCTAAAACAGTTAGGCACTCTCTCCAATAACAGCGACCTCCCTTATGGTGTTGCGTGAGATTTTAGGAGTCTTCAAAAGCTATGTTTGAATAAGTTAAGCCTCCAATAAAGCTAATTGATTCCATTGGAAGTTGCATTGGAAATTAGGAATGCCACATTGGAACTTATGAAACAATTATCTCTCCCTTTATTCCTTCGATTGCATCACCTGCCTGCAATATATGGAATGACTTCCAAAGAGTTGTAGCTGTATGACTGGGTAAATCCCAGCATTAATAAAATACATGATATTTAAATCATTTTGTTCTGCAACTCCTCAAATAGGTCTCTGCAAATTTCGCCTAAAACAACAATCAAAAGATAAATCATTACTTCAAATTTGAGAACAATAATTTCTCGTTTGCCTGCAAACATCTCATAAATTATTTAATCTTCAATCACTCATGCTCCTGCATGAAACTTGTGTGATTCCACCTGCAATCAGCTAGGGTAGATACCTCACTACTGAATTTAATTTGCTAAGGGTATTCGTCCTAGGGTTGCTCTCCTGGAATGCTTCAAATCTCCACAAAAGAGAAAAATAAACAAGCATGAGCAAATGAGCTCTCAATTCCTCTTTTATATTTTCCCATGGAACTTTCCCAAAGGGACTTTTTAATTTCCCGTTTAAAATGTTTCATTAAAGACCCTTTATAAAGTGACTTTTAATATTTCCCTTTTTTAATTCACTTTATAAAATTAATTAAAGTAAAGTCATCCATAAAATTTGCTTTATTGAACAACTTAATTTAATTAATTAATTTATTCCCTAATATTGTCCGAAATTAGTCTATGGGAATAAAATAGGCTAAATGAGTCATTTCTTGCTACTCCACGGGAGCAGACATTACTATGGCACTAGTGCATAAGGTTTTTCACACCGTCAATGCAAAATCAACACGGTCGAATATAGGAAGTTCTCACAAGGAACTTGTCACATTGCCACATGTATCTCAATGCAAGCAATACAATAATTCATTTAGTGAATACACCAACTAGTGCACAAACAACTATCATAACCATGACTATTAATGAAAATGGTGAAGCTGAAACAATGATACACTTAGAGCAACACACACAAGCATGACCTATGCATCCCATCACCATGATACATAGTTAGAAATACAATGTTGATAATAGGCAATTCAAAGCAACAAACATGAGGGCATTACATCCAATCTTAGTAAATCATGTTGAAATGACTATTTAATGTGATTGTAGAGAGAAAAAATATTTTGAGATTATTTCCGACTTAAGCAAGTTATCAAGAAATAATTGAAATCAATAACATTCTCTTCGATACTGTAGGGGATGTAGGTGCTTGAGTTTGGATAAGTGTGAATTTGAAGGGTTCTCCTAACATACTTTTGATTTGTTTCTCCAACATGGACAATATAAATGAACACATCATCATAACTACCATCAACTGGTATCCATTTCACTTTAAATGCCTTTGCTTTGTTGAGCATTGTGTAATGTCCCTTTCTTGCACCTAATCAGTTGGAGAGTTCCATTAGCCTATTCTAGAGTTCCCATAGGCTAAGTGGTATTGGTTAGGGGATTTCGAGCCATATGGGCTCTATGGTGGTTTTCGGTGCTTTCTGGCAAGACTTTCTATTTTTAGCAGTGGCCAATTTCAGTACTTACTATTTATAGTAAGTCTCAACGTATCTTAGTTTTGTGCCAGTTTGATGTTTGGGAGCACTTACTAGTTTTAGCAGTTGCTATTTATAGTAAGTGTATTTTTGGCAATTGGTCCAGGCCTATGTTACTCCAACAACATATATTTCCTGTGTGGGCATTGGTGAGTCTAAGGTTGATTAAAATAATGCTTGTATTTTTCCTATCACTTAAGTTATTTTTATAAAGTCACTTTATAACTTAAGTGAGGGTCTTGGGGTCATCAAAAAGTACCTTGTCACGTCTAGTTGATTAAAGTTGTTTTTAAAAAAGGCCAAATATTAAGCCTCAAAAAGTGGACGCCACCCTAGGAAGATATAAGGATTTTTAAATAAAATAAAAAGCTCATGAGAGAGGCGTGGGAGTCTTGGAAGGAAAAAACATTTCAAATTAAGTTTCCCTAATTTTTCCTCTCACTTCTATAAAGCAACATTTTGGCTCTCATTTGTGTATCTATCATTTGACAACATAATGATGTCAAGGAATGCTTCCTCTCCAGAGTTCTCATATGAGCTGAGGACTAAAAACCCTCATCGTTTGGAGCTGGTTTCGGTGGTGAAAGATCCACCCTAGCCAGATAGGAGTGATTCTACTTCAGGGATCACATTGGATGCTAATAGAGTTCTGATTTCAATTATTTTGGAGGTGGAATGATGAAGATTTTCCTGGTTTTTTGATGTGGGTTTGAAGGTTTTGGGTGCTTGAGCCTTGGCTTCATTTTGGAGGTGTTTGGAGGTGTTCAAGAGCAATTTGAAAGGTCTGATTTGCATTTCCAGAATTTTGGAAACTCTCTTTTTGACAGTGGCTGAAGGTGAAATCCATTCGTAACTTTGTGCATACTTGGCCAATCTTTTTGCGTATTGATTCATTGGATTCCTCTTGTTTGGGCACCCCATTTCAAGCATTGGTTTGAATTTATTGTTGAAGTTTTGATTTTTGGGAGCTTTTTGCTCCTCCTAGGGGCCGTATATTTTCTGGGTTAGCATTTTTAGACTATTCTAAGTTGGACAACAACTTCTTGGGTCTGCTACAGCGAGTTCATGGTGTCTTTTCATGTGTATTTGTTGGCCCGATTGAAGGAGAGTGTTGTGGATTGATATTTTAATCATTTGGTGACTCTCACAAGGAGTTGTATGTAATTTTCTGCCCATGAAAGACTGTTATCAGTTCTGATAACCATTATTGCCAGGTCTGAACATCTTTCATTAAGTCTGATTTTAATTGTAATAACCATTATTGCCAGGTCTGAACATCTTTCATTAAGTCTGATTTTAATTGTAATCATTTTCCATTATGCTATGTTATGGTACAATGTGAAAAGCAATGCTATTTCTTGGTATTTTATTTTCTATGCAATATTTCCTATGTATGCAATGCATTGATGAAAACATGTGAAACAAAGACAAACCAAAACACATCAGCAAAACATCACAAACAACAAACAGTTTCAAAAAAAATCAGGGGTGGTTGCTACAGTGGTATCAGAGCAAACCTTTCCTACCAGCCTGTGACAAATACATGCAATCAGCCTCATACCTTCTATGAGTGAGAGGGAACAGAGGTACATTCAGAGGGAATTAAGAAAAGGACATTGGCAGCCCCACCTATTCCAGAAGGTTAAACAATCTTAGGAGTTCTCAAGGCTCATTGGGAGTCTTCTTAGGGTATTGAGATGCAACATGACCCATCAGGTGAAGGGGAACATTCTCCAAGGCACATGGTTGAAAGTGCTAGTTTTAGATCAGATTTAAAGAAAGCAGAAAACACAACACATAGAACAATGAACACATTATTTTACCTTGGGAAAACCTTCCTAATTGAGGGAGAAAAACCCAACAAAATATTCTCTTATAATCAGAAATAGAAGTGTAGAAACAACACTCAGCATGAGGCCCTAGAAAGGCTGAAATTTATACAATGGATCTGCACTTGTATATAGTGCGATTTCTTGAATATACAAAGTATTTGACTCTTCTCCTTGATGCTAATCTGCTGCTCTGAAAATAGACCTGCTGTTGAAGGAAGTCAAACTTGGAGTGAATTGAATTGATTTGATGATAAAATGAGGAGACACCTTCTCCTATATATACAAGCTAGGAGATCTTTCTTTCTAGGGCCGACCTAGAAAAATACAAATTTTATTTATCAAACAAAGGCCAACCTACCTTGAGTTGAATATATTTAGGAGAAAATAGCTCCCGAAGCTAAAAAAAACTAACAAAAGAGATAAAAGTAGATCTAGCTTAGTTAGTTCTGGTGCAAGAATGGAGAAGAAGTTCGACACCATGATGGATATGATATCCCAATTGTTGGGGAAGATTGGGCAGAACATAGTGGTAAATAACTCTCATAACAACACACAGGGAAACCCAACGCATAATGGGGACAGCAGTTCCACTTATCAGCAAGGGGGTAATGGTAGACAACATACCATAGCGGGGTCTAACACTTTTTCCAGACCTTTTCAACCCACATTTCTTCCGAAGGAGTCACCACAACATGGTCATGACACTTCTTTACCTTCCTTAGATAATCTAAGGGAAGCATATGTTGAGTACAACACTCTTCCAAAGGCTATAAAAGAACATTTGTCTTACAATGAGTTCTTGGATCAGAAGAGGAAGAGGGGTGGCGGTAGAGCTGATCACAGGGGACTAGGAGTTCAGAGGGACTTACAGTAAGCCATAGGCAAGGTAACACTTGCCCATTTTGATGGTAGTGATAAGTGCACAACTAGGGCCTGGGTACAAAAGCTGGATAATTACCTAGCCCTTAGACCTGTGATTGAGGAGGAGGCAATTAAGTTTGCCACTTTATAGCTTGATGGAGTAGCACATGAGTGGTGGTACCATGGCCTTGTCACTTTGGGTCATAGGTCTATCACTTTGTATGATGAGTTTACCACTAAGCTCATCAAGAGATTTGACAAGAAAGATCTTGAGATACATTCCAGAGAGCTGGCCCAGTTGAAGTAGTATGGCACAGCGGAAGCTTACATAATAGAGATCAAGAGGCTTTTAGTGATGGTCATAGGAATAACAGAGAGGAGATTGGTGGTTTTATTCAGTGAGGGACTTATGGAGCCATTTAAGGGGTGGATTAAGACGTTTGACCCTCCAACCTTGCAAGAAGCTATGAAGAAAGCAAGGAGTATGGAGTGGGCTGCCCCTAAGTCTAAATTTCAATCCAAACACTTCTTGCACAAGAAGGATAAAAGACCATTCCCAAAGGACACCAATCAGCAGAAAAAATCAGTCACAAGGTTTGATGGAGACAATTTTAGTGACTTGAGGAGGAAGAATCTATGCTTCTCATGCAAGGAGCCTTGGAACCTAGGACATAAGTGTGCAACTAAGGGAAAAGTAAATAGAATTGAACACTATTCAACAGAGATTTTTCATTAGAAAGTTCAGACCAGCAATCTGATCTAGAGGAGAAAGAGGAAGAAGAGTCTCCAGAAGTGGCCGAAAAGGAGGAGACAAAAGAGGGGAAGCTTTCCCAACTATATAGCTTCCAGAATAATGAGGTCTTGTGCAGTAGAGGAGTCCTTAATGGGAAGCGTTTGGTTGCTTTGATTGACTTAGGGGCTACACATAATTTAATTAATGAGGGACTTGTAGCACTCAGGGGTCTCAAGACACAGGAGGTTGACGGTTTTAGAGTAATGGTTGCAGATGGGTTCACCATTACTTGCACCAGGATGATTCCTCAGCTCAATCTTCAGTTGGGTAATTACGAAGTCAAGGATGACTTCTATGTGGTTAGCATTAGGGACACAGATGTAGTGATGGGCATTTAGTGGTTACATTCCCTTGGTGAGATCACTCTCAATTTCTAGACCATGGAGTTAAAGTTTAAATTAGATGGCATGATTGTGGTGTTGAGAGGGATATCCAATGGAGGGCCTCAAGTTGTTTCCTTCAAGTGCATGGAGAGGCTTTTTAGGCATGATCAAGTGGAGTGGGAAGCAAAGTGCATAATTATTCCCACAGTTACAGAAGAGAAGAGCTCTTATCCACCAAATATCTAGGCTTTGCTATCCAAGCGAAGCAAGGTTTTGGGTAGTAGACATCCAGGTAAGCCTCCTGATAGAGGCATTGAGCATGTCATTGAGTTGGAGGAGGGGGCGAAGCCTGTTATCACTACACCGTATAGGCACTCGAAGAGACATAAGGATGAAATTGAGAAGGCAATTAAGGAGCTTCTAGACATGGGACACATTAGGCAGAGT